>VOMN01115376.1:0-43924 GCA_014899125.1 Orchestia grillus
CGGCCGCTACATTTCAAAGTAGCGCTGCCCAGCTCTGCAAATTATATAAGTATCTACGTATACCTATACAAAGTTGAACAGTGGCAGGTGGCGAGGAAATTTTATGCACATTCCCGAATAAATTGTACTCGCTGTGAGCTTAAAGATTATTGTAACTCTGCTAACGTTTAGCGTGCTTGATAAATATATTAAAACTCTTGAAGAAACGGGAATTTAAATGAGCAAATATATACTGTAACGTGTGGTTTTACTCAGTAACAAAATAAGAGTGGACATACCTCACAAAATTGTGTATTTATACTCGTACATTTATACCATGGGCCTTGATCTAATAGTGCCATCAGTTTATTTTGATTCTAATGATACTCCTGGAAATCAACCTCGGAAGCGTCATAAAATAAACATGGGGTACGTACAAGTATTACTACTTGTACGTGTTACCCTTATGCGCACGTTATTAGTTATGTACAACGAGCACTACAAGAGAATCATCTTATACGGGATTTGAACCTCGTTGTCACAGCACCCCCAGCACCCCCAGCTTGGCGGCGGTGGTTTTCTACATATTCTTGCGTAAATTATTTTCATTTTAATAATAACCTAACATATTTTTCGTACGAGAACAGTTTATGTACGTATCTCAGATTTCGTCTCATTCCCGAATGACGACCGTGACACACGGTGGTATTAGTGAGCTAGATCGGCTTGCAAGTTTATATTTTGAAGTATAAAATTTTTTAGCCTTAATGTGAGGGAAACATAATATCTAGCAATGACACGCCGTTAGAACGAAAGCAATTCTTGAATTCTAGGTTAAAAATATGCAATTCTGAGATCGAAGTACCCATTTTATTGCGTTTGAGGTTCTTGGAACGGTGCATGTGCCTGGGAAGATGCTTGAAAACAGTCCAGTGCTTGCATCTCAAGTTCCAGTGACAGTTCTACTCGACACTTCCAGTTGACGGTTCGAGCTAGCGGCTCCAGTAATAGTTATAGCTCACGGACGCGGCTAACAGTCATGAAACTTCCAGTTACAATTCCAGCTAAAAGGTGGTACAGCCAATAATTATTGCAGCTCATAGTTCCAGCCCAGCGCCCTACATGGTCCCCATGAATTTCTTCGCCCTCATTAAGATGACCAGGAAGGGCAACGCTAGGATCATGCCGAACATAATGAGCACAGGTGTCCAGGTTCTCGTACCCTGGGGACCAGCGCTCGCGTCTTCATCTGGAAAAATAGAGAACAACTTGGTCGATTTCTACACGGGGAAAATTTATATCATATTCATGCCAACTGACTCGAGACACTGAACGAGGGATACTCACTCGAAACACACTTAATCGTCGGCCAAATGGCACTTTTCAGGGAGTCGAGTGGTGTAATTGTGTTAAAAATTTCTTCAAAAATATTCATTCCTAAAGTTTCTTCCAAGTAAAGCATTTACAGTAGTGTAACGAACGAGAGAATAATTGTGAATGATATCTGCACGAAAATATGCCTCTTCGTAGAAAATTAAGAACTCTTGAGAATCTTCCAATTGTGGTTATGGAATATTGAATATCAGTTCATTCTATTTCTTTTCCTATCGAATAACTCATGAGATATTCCGTGTATTTTGGTCGAATGGAAAAAATTTCTCGAAGAACTTAGTGAATGAATAAAACGTTGCAGACAAGTAGCAAAAAATCTCCTGCATCAGACTTTGCAGAAAAACTGCTGCACGTATCCGTAGAACTCGTTCGCTGCTACGGAAGTGTCTCACTTGCAACCCACATATTCATCAAATAACTACCAATAAACCCGTGAGATTTCAAAAGCTTATTCGCTATTTCTAGCTTGATGTAAGCTAAAAGATTTGAAATCGTCTTAAAGGACTGATAACGCTTGGCTATAAAGAGCTTTGAGGTTAGAAGAAATGCTTATCGCTTTGGAGTAAGAAAGTGCAGGAAGAACAAAAACGGAAACAAGAGCCCGTGTGTTCGTACGCGTGTCAGAAATGCGTAGGTGACATGAATTGAATGCAGAATGAAAATTTATGCGCATTTAGTGAAAGCTTCATACAGTAGATCGATGCTTAGGAGCAAATCTGACTGAATTAGGACACATGCACACAGCTGGCCTGTACCGATTAGCCTATGAGGGAGCAATACATAAATACTTACCCTTCTACGTTCACGTGAATAAACTAAGTCTTAACCTAAGTTCAAGTTCGCATACCAATTAAAAATCATCAAGATCTTTCCCTCTTTTCGAGCTTCAACTTTAAAGCTACGAGAATTTGTATCGGACTAGCGACACAAATTCAGACAAGCGTACTGAACAAAAGCAGGGACTCCCACCGAGTTGACACATCGAAACACTCGCACCTGGAATCGCAACTCAGAAATGTACGCTTTGTTATTTTGGTGCTGCTTCACAACTGACAATAAACAGCATCACGACCCATGGAACTACAGGGTGCGGCAAAATGATTCGAAAGTTTCACTCGTTCAACAAAAACTAAACGAGATAGAGGATGAAAAGATATGTTGATATTTTAAAACGTATGCATAATGAAAATTAATTTTACCTGGTTCAGGTTAAAATTACTTTGTTTATTCTTCGTTTTATTTAGTTTTTTGTTAATCCAACGAATGTGTCCGATCATTCTGCCGCACCCTGAACACGGCCCGACCCTCACCAGTGACGAGCAGGATGACGCTCCTCTCCCTCACACGGCCGTCACGACACGTGAACTTGAGGCCGTTACCGTTCATCGTGACGTTCGTGACGTCAATGATGGTCACGGCCACGTCGTCAATGAGGTGATTTCTCTGATGAACCATGTAGGAGGTGTTGTGCCGCCACTGCAACCGCGTGTCTCTCTCTTTTGACCCTAAATGCAGTTAACATCAATCTCATTACACTCGTATAAAATTTGCTACGAGTTTATCTACTATTTTAACTTAGATTTTTGCTACGCATTGCCAAAACGGCGTGATGCTGATGCACCTGACTCACATGATGCTCGGAGTAGTAGTTTGCATCACCTACATCGTGTACGTAACGGCGTAGATATTTCAACGTTCAGTTTTTAATTGTTCCCTTTCTATTTTTAAACATCAGTGCGCTAGTAAATTATTCTTACGAGCCCAAATTTGTATGTAAACTTTCATCACCAAACGCAAGAGCAAACATTGTTAGGCCTCGTAGAAAACAAAAAGGAAAATAAAAAATTGAAATTCGAAAAAAATATCCAATTTAGTACGTAAAATTTTTACTACCTTATGGGTTTTGTTTCAATAATCATGAAATCATACGTCATTGGTATCGAATGTAATATTCAAACACACTGGACTACATCTATAAATATTAGATTGAATTTCCACTCGAGGTGCTCCATTTTCTACATTCATTAGACCGAATTTTTACACGTTGGATTACATTTCATCAAACAAAAGACGCGTCGCGTTCAGCACAAGCACAGGAGCTATGTACACACAGGAACAATCTGGCATCACAGCACTCACGTCGAGCGCAGCACGCAAGGCTGAAGTTGGTGCCCGTAACGAGGGGACCAATCGTCTGCCCGGTCACAATGCGGCCCCGCCCCCCTGCTAGGGCGAGGGTCATGTTCCTGGGGACAGTTGCGTTGCTCCCCGTGATTTCTGTGTGCAGAGGCATCGATGTTGATCACTACGCTTACGAGTTGTTCTAAAGTACAGTTCACTTCCACGTAGTCAAACTCTTTCAGACAATGGGCGGACAAAAAAGATTCACAGAGAACCCGAATTTCACCCTCGCTAGTCCGGCTTTCCCCCAGCATCTTATAGCATCATTTTTCTCTTACCAGTGACCGACATGCTAACAACTATAGTCTATATCACAAAAATACGAACAAGAGACTGTAAGCGCACCTTCAAAGCAAGTTAGAGCAGCCTCCGAGGAGAAGCTGGCCGCCGGAAGAGCGGTTGCCGTGAGAAGCAAGCACATAAAGCACAGCAATGTTGAGCTCATGCTGCAATTGTCAAATGTTGGGAGGGGTTGACGGCTTGGTGTGCTGTAGAGCTCTGTATCTGTGGTGATAGAAGTAAGTTCTGTTCGATGTTCGTACTGCTTGACGTTTTAGTTGATGTCTTTATTGCACGATGCCTGTAGATCCAAGTGAAGCTTGGCGTCTGTAGTGCTTGCGGTCCGCAGTGCTTGCGGTCTGCAGTGTTTGAGGTCTGCAGTGCTTGAGGCCTGCAGTGCTTGCGGTCTGTAGTGGGTGTGGTCTGTAGTGCTTGCGGTCTGCAGTGTTTGACGTGTCTTCTACAGAACGGCTGCAGTGCCCGAGCTGTCCGAGAGCCTCTCATAGACAGGTGTAAAATCTTCACAGCAAACCAATACGTGGAGCATAGATTCAAAATAACGATGAGGTTCAGGAGTAAATATGTATTGAAATCAACTTTCAGGTATTCCATAGACGGTGCTCTCAAAGTACTGTACATAAAAGTCTATGTATTTTTAGTGTTATGAGAACTTTTTTGCAATGACGTAAAGATATTAAAGAAAGGTAGAAAACGTAACTCAATTATGATTCTGAAGTTTACACAATTAAGTAAATTTTTAATCAAGCAAATGGGTCAAATTCTGATTAGAAAACATGACTTCGATTTATGCTTTAACTTTATCTGCAAAATTATTGTAATAGCCACTCAATTGAAATCTACTTTCACAACGATCACTTGACGGGAAATTGAGGATGTATTTTCTGTCTCTTTGCACACTAGATGAACGAAGAATCTGAACTGACCAGCCGTTGATATCGAGCAATGATTTAATAGTTCACAATTGAGAAGCCTCTGGGGACCGATAAGATAACCGACAATGAATCAGAATGATCGTTTCCTTGTGATAGATAAGCTGCCCGTACTACAGTTGTTATCTACTGTGCCGAGATAAGAAGCTCAATGCATCGCATAAACTCTGGGATACAGGGATTGCAACGCTTAGGAACGCTGGCTGACTGTATGCAGAGTTACGTCCGAGTTCAACTTCTAAGCCGGTCTGGTCTAACACGCTCGCTGGGCCAGGTCGTTACCTTGGTTCAGGTTCAAATTTTGCCCGATAATTTTTACCTCATTATTCACTTGGTTATATGAACGTGTCGTTATTGCATGTTTTCAATATCCGTTTATGCTATCATACTTCTCCTTTCGTTCCTCAGTAAACTCGTCTTACGGCAGCATGAAGTAGACAAATCTTCCCAGGAACTTGTCCATCATGAAGTAGAGCCGTGTACGCGTGATATGTGCTTACTGAGATCCTTTGACCTCAGCATCTTATTGGCCTTGAAGGTGTGGTGTAAATGCTAAATTATGGATGAATTATATGCACTTTGTTATCGAACTGTATGGAAAAGCAATGAAACAATTATGTTCCGAGGAATATTGAGAGATTGTTTGAGTTACGTTATCGAGTCAAGCAGCTTTCTTCTAAACTACACTTACAACTTGAACTGCTGAGAAGCCATCAGCTTATAAATTAAATCCTGCTATGTTCAGTGCATTTTATTTACTCATGAAGACCTAAATAATACGGAGCAAGGCAAATACGATAATTGAAGTAGGTACTTCAATTATTATGGCCACGCTGTTTCTTGTTGACTTGTTTTCTTTTGTGACTATTCAAAAAAGTGAAAATCTGCACAACTAAAATATAGATATGGGCTTTACCTCCCAAGTTATTTGTTGGCACTAATACTTGTTGCTAGACCTCACTGATGAGGAGGGTGCGTCATACCAATACGGACCATAGTGGGATATACATAAACACGTTCAGAATAGGCCCGACCATAGTGGGATATACATAAACACGTTCAGAATAGGCCCGACCATAAACACGTTCAGAATTGCCTGATCATAATTTCAATCTCAAATTTCTTGGTTGGAGATCATGATGACATATTTTAACAGAATCTAAAACTATTTCCTCAAAGCAGTAAGTTTCAAATAAACTAGTATCAATGGAAAACAGACGGTTAAAATTTGATGTTATTATAGACATGTGAAGGAATCATTTCTTCAGACTGCGTACTGCAGCTCATTTTTATCGCATTAGCACTACATCTGAACTCAAGTGCTAATTTAGTTTTGTTCTTATCACTGCCTATTAGTAATGCAGCTATTTTATACCCGTTATGTAGCTCAATTAGTAGTGAACAATAAAAGACAGGCTATCTTTTCACTATCTCTAAGCAGAAAATTGGTCGCTCAGTTTATAGCTACCAAGCTTTGCACAAAAATGTCTTTGGACCTATCGACTCGAAATTCACGTAATTGATTCATGTCTCTGAGACTACATTTTTGGTCTTAGTAGGCACGTAAGTATGTGATTTCTGTTAGAAAAATCTTATCGAATTTGTTATTTTATAAGCGCAGTAATGGAGTACTAGTGCCCAACCAGACATTTTAGTACCGGTATGCACACAGATGGGCTTTGAGAATGAATGCTTACGGCAAGGGGAGAGGTTGACCTACTGCCACGGCCTCCATCAAACTTCGATGTTTTTCAAAGGACGCCGTATGCTGCCATATCGATTTAGGACGAGGTTCTGGGTGCGCAGGTGTGTCGTAACGGTTTTCTTCTCGAGCGCGGATGATAAGGGCTCCATTCCTACCTTTCTTTGCTCCTGAATTTTATAACATTGGTCTCCCAGAGTTGAGGTACTAACTATTTTCCTTCTTTCGTTCTTCCGTACCCCGCGTGGTAACAATACTTGCCTCGAAATAAAAAATAAGATAAGACACTATATTTTCTCGTCCTCTTCGTAAACACAGTACACTTACCAACACTAGGGTAAAATTATAGAGCAGTTACAGTCGTATTCATATATATAAGATATCTACGCCAATGACTTTTTGGGCCAAATAAATCGTACTACACTTATTTGAAATATCTTTAGGACATTTCGAGGCCTGGGATGTCTCATAACTCGAGAGGGTGAAAACAGCTCATTACGTCCGACTCATTTACTTTTATTATAAATTAATGGGAAAGAGCAAATAATAAAAATTCCCCAAATTACCTTATCTGCCGTTCTGTTGAGTATTTTAACTAATATAATAATATTGCTGAATATGATCTGAAACTGATAACCATTTATTTGGGCTCTATGGTGTAGTGGTTAGCGTGATGGCCTAAGAGCCGAATGGATCAGGGTTCGAGTCTCGGCTCAGGCAAGGCTTTTCACGTGACTGAGGAGTACTTCCCTTGGAAAAGGAAGTTTAAACCACACATTTCCCACATCCTCCACCCCACGAGTAGTTATGAGGCATTTAAAAAAACGGTAAACGTGTTGGAATAAATAGATGTTCTTTTACCCATGTCACGCTTGTCTATTTTCTGTAACATTTCCAGTGAAACCTTAATGCACTCACCTAGAAAATTGAAAAGCCAAAAGCTTCAACATACTTAAAGAAATACGAATTTTTTGCTAAAACTAATAGCAAATAGAATAATATATTTGATGACGTTTTAATAATATATGTACATAGAAGCATAAAGAATTCTACTTAAGTTATTTGTTTGTAACCACCCTGGCTTTTCATCATCTTAAATTTTCCAATTGTTTACAATCGCTGGCATAGCGAATGTGACACATACTCTTCTACGGGCTGTTGTTGTTTAGGTATATAATCTCAGAACTTGTTCTATTCTTTTGTGCATATAGGATTATTTTTAATATTGTGCGTCTGTCGTAGGAAAAAAATATTATGTAAAAGTTCTAGTTTCAAGCATGATTTTGGGTGCGGGATCTGCCTGAATGATTATTCAAATTTTTGCTATTCACTTTATGAATTTTTAACAATTTTTGAAGCTATTCATTGAATTAATAACTGACAAAATGTTAGGAAAAATCCTTATAATTCTTCAAAAACACATTCATTAATGGGTTTGAAGGGTAGTATTTACTGCATGTGTTGCCTCTTTGCCCTACACCAAACAAAGCTTACTTTGGCATTATTTTTCATATTTAGGCTATATGGCAACAGTTCACTGTTGTATCCTATATTTTCTATTACTGGATATCTTAATTTCTCTTTTTGTTACCGTAAATCACCTACCTAATATCATATATAATTATATTTGCCTTTCACTTTCTTTGGAATTAGAGGTATAGGGTTTACCTCATAATAATGAAGAGCTTATTGTAAACTAAACATTTTTACCCTTTGTTAAGTTGCTCCCTATTTAAAATTCAAATGAAGTAAACATGAAATTTTAAATAACAAGGCAAAACCAAGCAGTTTGATGATGCTGAATCAAAATTAATTCAAGTTTTACTTTGACTAGAAGTATGTAGACACTGTTTTTTTCATAGTAAAAGTAGAATATGCTTTATATCCATTATGCTCTAGAAAATGTTTCAAAATCAACTTTTTATAATTATTTAATAAAAATTATGTCTCTTCTGTACCCTTGTATTTATTACAATTTGTTTTTACATTTTTATTTGAATTTTGGATTCATTATTATGAATGATGTATTGAGAGTAAAATAATAATTTGGTTTTTCTGTTTGGCTTTTAGAAAGGCTTTTTTAGCAAGATAATAAATTTAAAAGAATTGAAGATTATGTTACACATATAAAAATAATATTTTTAGTGCTTCTTAAGCCTGTATACAAAAGAATATACTGTTAGCTATTTGTTTGTGAAAAATTCTTGTAATTTATTAGCAATGCATTCATTTGATCTCCTAAAGAAGTAAAGTTAAAGCACTAATTCATCATCATACAATGATACTTGAAAGATTTTCAGTGTTTTGCTTTACACTTAGTACTTTTTTGTTGCAAGTTTAAAGTTATTTGAAAGCTGTTTTGATGCTACAAATAGTATGTACAATAACATATTAGCTTCAAACTATAGCATCTCAATTAGTCCTAGCATTTGAGGCACCTTAAGACATTTGCAAAAAAATGTAAAACATGTTTTAAAATTGTTTTTTTTTTTGATACAAAAAGTTTTCTTTGACTCAGCAGATGAACAATGCACTGTACAAAATTGAACACTAAATTTATGGAGATTGTTCTAAATTCTCTGGTTGTTTTGAATTGCCAAAATTTTTGAGAACATTATATCATGTTGAATTTTGATTTTCTGCTCAGTTGAAGTAGTTGAGATGTGGTTGATATCTCATCTACAATTTGTAAAGAGAGTGTGTAAGGCAGAAGCACAATTCAAATGCAATACAATCTTTATTCAAAAGTGGTTACATTTCAATTGAAAATATTCTACATCCTAGCTGATCTTCCACAAGTGGTATTTTGTGATAAGAGGCAAGTGTTGTCAGAATGAGTGTTGTTTGTTTAAACTCAGTTTTCATTGACAGATACTCATCAATAACACACAATGGACCACGAGTATGAGAGGCGGCTACTGCCAAGTGGGGGCTCTCCTGTCTCTCCTCGTCCATCTCTACTGCCCAACAGACTTCTTTCTGGATCCCCTAGATCTGTAAGTATACTTGTGTAGACACAAATTCTATTCTCCTTTAGTTATCTGTGTTCTTGAATTGAAGTGGGTATGTATATAGTGAGTGGTTATTTACAAACCATCTGGGATATTTGTCTGAAACCCTGGGCTTTTTTTCTGAACTACTTTTTCCTCAAAATTGGCTTGAAGTAACATTTTGTTAGTACACAGCAATTTCTTACATAATTTAGAGCTTTTATTGCATGATATTTTTTTTTCTATCAAGTATTTCAAATCCTTTTGCATACTTTTTGTGGGGACCTAATGTTTATTAATAATTTAACAGAACTATGATCCATTCAAGTTTCATAACTTTAGTTAACAGCTCAGGAGTATACCTGTTGGAAAGGCCTGTAGAATGTATGAGAGCTAAAGTGTTTGAAGTGTGAGTCCTCTTATAATTGGAGATGATGCATTAGTAGTTGATGCTGGGGAAAACTGCACCATTCTGATGAATAGAACATCTTGGGCCAATACAATAACATGAAAAGAACATGAGAGCAAGAATGGGCTTGCTAGTGTAAAGCTTAAGCTTCTATCACTTTGAACATTAGTGGAATGCATGAATGCATAATGAAGTTTATCTAGTGCTAAAGCAACTATCATGTTGATCAGTAGATTAAAAAACTGTTGACCTTTATTACACTTCCTACTCGTTGATGAAGGTAGGATAACATGATCAGTTAGATTTTTTTTTTCATTTAATTTTTTTATGCTCCCATTTAATGGCATTTTGCTTATTTAGGATATTTTTTGAGGTTTTGGAGGAGACTTTTATATGTAAATTTTGCCAAAAGGAAACCAAAGAGAAAAACTATCTTGTTAGTTTCATTATTGTACAAAAAAATTTATTGTTCAGCTCTTACTTTGATTCCTCATTAGATTCTAAGCATAAAAAATTTCCTTTCAGTTCATGGTTGTTTGATTCCTTATTAGATTCTAGATTTAAACTGCTGTTAATATATCTATATATATTATCAGCAGTTTAAATACTTTTATATATATATCTCTGAGGTCAGTTCATGATTAGAGGTTATGTTGCATTTTCTTCTAACTCACTTTTGGGAAGAAAGAAATACCTATGTTGTGTTCAATGTTTGAAATCTTTTGTGTTCTTTCTTTATTTTCCATCATTTGATTAGTTTTCTAATGGCATTTGATTAGTTTTCTAATGATAAGAATTGAACAAGTTTCCTAATTCTAGTTTGGTGTTCTATCAAAGCCTCGACGAGCCCTGAACTTCGGCTCCCCTTCCAAGAACAGATGTGGCGATCGCTTCATTCCAACGCGTGCAAACAACTCCTGGGATGTGAATTTTGCTCTCTTACAGGTCAGTTATACGTACATACTCATGGTTTTAAAATATAATTTTGTGTATGAAATTAGGAATACATCAATTTTTATTTGATGTTAAGCAGCTGATATTGAGAAGTGTTGCTAAATTATTACCTTGAGCTGCTGTATTGTGAAGTGACTGGGGGCAATCCCTTAATAATTTTTTTTTGGCAATTCTGGTATGTAGAGAAAGGAAGAGTTGATTTCATGTGTGATTGCCTGAGAGATATTCTCGAGTTGAAGCAAAGCATTGACTAACGTCAGCCCTCACTTTTGAGCTCAAGTCAAGTAGCTCACAAGCTGTGCAACATATTGTAGCAAGTAAAGCTGGGGCTCAGCCAACTTTGAATTTTATTTGCTCATGGTCAGTGGTAGGAGTGTCTTTAAGAAAAATTTGTTTCTTTCAGGGAATTTTAAATTAATTTATATTTGAGCATCAGTGAACTTGTGGTTTTATGTATTGAAACAAGCTGGAGTGGTATAGAAGTTTTTATAAAGTGTGTGTGTCTCATCCTCCTCAGGGAGCATAAGATAGTCAATAAGGTTAGGTTTAATAATTGTAGGCTAGCAGGATTGACAACCTCAGGTTTCTTATTAGGTTACCGATAGATAAGTCTGTGGGACTTCTGTCTTTTGTGCCCACTTTACTCTCAATTGTCACTCTTTATTCAATATCTTTTCTTTGTCTTTTCTTCTTTTTCAACCTTAACTTGCAGTTTTTGTGTGCAAGGGATACTGTGTGGGAGCACACCTTGAGCATAGATTCCCCATTTTTTAAATGTCAGCTAAATGGCGCCGTCTCTTCCGGCGCGACGCAGTACAAGTCACTGAAGCTCTGCAATCTGTTCTACATCCTAATAATACTAGTGTATCTAATTATTACTGCTTCTTCCACATATCTGGTTGAGTATCTATGTTCATAATGCTCATATCTATAGAAAACTTTAATGATGACCTGTGATTGAAAGCACTTTTATAGTGGCTACTCCACCTCTACTGCTTAGAATAAAATTTCCTGTACATGCACGAGTTAGAGGCTTAGAAAGCTCATTGTGTATGACTTGATTGCAGGAGCACAACAGAGATGGAACCAAAGTGCGCAAGACAGACTCCAGCTCCAGCAATGATGGCTCCAAAGACAGCAGCGCCTATGCCGCCCTTTTGCGCAATGAGCTCCTTGGTGTAGCCAGCGATGAGAACTCCTACACCTCTGATGAAAGGAGAATACACAGCGTCTCTAGTCCTAGTCTTTATTCGGTTAGTGGGAGGCCGTTCAAGTATTTTCTTGCTTCAAGGGCACATCAAGATGTTCAAGTCTACTGCTGGCCCATTTGGGCCTAAAAATGATCTTTACTCGTCTGGAGTCTCTTTGCATTGGAATTAAACATTGGTCTACTGTTGCAAACAATACTGCAGCAGACATCGATGTGATGAAGCAGGCATTAGTATACTACAGCAGATATTGCTGTATTGTAGCTGACATTGGTCTATTGCAGCAGGCATTGGTCTATTGCAGCAGACATTGGTGTACTGCAGCAGACATTGGTGTACTGCNTTGGTGTACTGCAGCAGGCATTGGTGTACTGCAGCAGACATCTACTGTAGCGGGAAGATACGTAGAGTGCCATGGTTTGTAACATGGTTCTGTATGTATCCGTCAGGGAGGAGTGTATTGAGTGAGGCATTTTGTTACTTGGCTTCCTGAAATTATTCTTTTCTAAATCAAATGGAAGAAAAGTTTTTTGTAAATGTTCAAAATGGAATCTTCTGAAGGTCTGAACAAGGCAGCACGATTGAATGAATTATTTTTTATTTTTAAATTTGATGTGAAGGACATCAATGTTAGACGAAGGACCTGTGAAGTCTCGAGGGTTTCAGAGCTAAATTAAGAATGGCGCCCACTGCTAGACATGTCTGCTGCAGATTCTTCTCAACTGTTGTTCACTTTTGAAGTTTAGTTTATTCGGAGTTGAGTTTTCAGAGATAATTAAAGCAGCTACTTAATTGTTTGGATTCGTAATGTAACTTAACCCACGAGTAAGTTCTGCTTGTAAGAGGGGTCACAGGCAACTCTACTGTCTGGTGTTGCCTAATTGTGATTTCATGTATAATAATTTGTTTGTCATTTTCTGTCGGAAATAGCATAGATTTGAGTTTTCTGTATGTTATTTTATTACTTTTGTTTGGATGTATTCCGATTATTAGTTCGTGCCTTCTCTAGTGGCATTGCTTTATCTGTTGGTACCAACATTCGTGCCGTAGTGTAAATGAGTCATGTTCCCGTTTGTTTCTGTACTTTCTTTTTCTGTTCCAAAATGTTCAATTTTATGATCTACCTCGTATTATGTAATCGCTGAGGGATTTATTTTTTAAAATATTCCTCGAGATTGCTCCAGCATTTCTCTGCAGAGATAGCCACACAGGCTCTAAGATTCTGTTGTGGGTCAAGTTTTACTGGAAATTTAAGATTTCTGTTCTTTTTGCTTCATTTTGAGGGTTACCATGTTTCTCTAGTGTCGTTCTCCTTTCTGGTTCCTCCTTTCCCAACCATGTGGTTTGCTCCTTCATGAGGCAACCTTCAGTTGTAGATAGGCCTTTGGAACTTCTGTCTTTCATACCGTCTTTCAATTTTCATACCTTCTTCGCTATCTCTTCTCTGTCTTTTTTTCCTCTTCCTTCATGACTTGCTATTTCTATGGGTAGGGAATCCGGTGTGGGAACACACCTGTGCATAGATTCCCAGTTTCCTACAGTCTATACTAAATGGTCCCTTCTTCTCTTCACTCTCCATGGATCACATTTTATGTGGCTAGGGAACTTTAAACTAACTAATAATCTATCAGTTAATTCATTGAGTGTGGTATGCCGTACCTGACGTTTCTCACCACACAGTAGCTTGCCACGTCAACTTTCGCGACAGTTTCTCTCCAATTGTTTTATCAGGTGCACCTCTCTTACTCCTGTAAATATCATCACGTTAGAACTTTCAACACTTTAATGCATCGTTTCAGTTTTCCCCTGCCAAAGCGAGCAACAGGGACGGGATCACATCGCCGTACTCGTTGTCTCCCGTCTCCAATAAGACGCACAGGATGCTCAGGTCACCACGCAAAGCTGCAAGGAAAATCAACAAAATTCCATTCAAGGTGAAAACTTGGGTTGTGTCACTTAAGTTCTCATGGTGAGCTAAGTGTTCTCTAGCCTCATGTATGTTGTGTCCTTAGCGCACTGGATACTGAAAAGTATCACTGCAATATTCAGGGGTACTTCTTAAAATTTACGTATCGCACCATTGAGACCATGCTCTCATAAAAACATCAATCGCTGAACTATAGATGGTTCTATAGCTGAACCATCTATTTTATTCTTTTTACTTTTTTTGTATTACTAATGCTTGCTGGAAATGTTAACGTTCTTTTTCCTTTGATGACTATGATAAGACAACTTTCTGCTAGTCACCCTAGAACAGTCAACGTTTTTGAAAGTAGCTTTTTATCGTAGTTTTAATTGTGTTGGCTGGCTTATGTACATAGGGCTGCACAGCCCCATCACTGCAGTGTGTAAGTAATGTACGAAATATCTCAGCTGCTTATGATGGTATTTACCGAAGGTTGCACGAGCCCAGCATTGCAGTGAGCAACCAATGTTCCGAATACCTCATCTGTTTACGGTAATGGAAACGAACGTCGATATCTTTAACGCAAGCTGTTTGTAATTGGCGCAGGTGCTGGACGCACCAGAGCTGCAAGACGACTTCTACCTCAACCTGGTAGACTGGAGCTCTCAGAACATCCTGAGCGTGGGGCTGGGCACGTGCGTGTACCTCTGGTCGGCCTACACCTCGCAAGTGACCCGTCTGTGCGACCTCAACACGGATGGTGACAGCGTCACCAGCGTGTCTTGGAGTGACCGGGTGTGTAGGCAGGACTCGTGTAAAATGTTAGCGTTATATTAATTAGTTCAATAGTTCTAGTTCCCTCTGGAAGCATAGTGACTGAAGTAGTAGTAGTAGTAGTAGTAGTAAGGAAAGCAACGCGTCAGTAACTCGGACTATTTCGCGCAGAAAGAGAAAGGACCATTTAGTATGGACTTTGGAGAACAGGGAATCTATGCTCAGGGTACGTTCCCACATTGTATCCTCTGAGCATAGAAACAGCAAGTTAAGAACAAAGAGAAAGAAAAAAATGAAAAATATCAATGAAGAAGGTACAAAAATGGAAAGAGGCAATGTGGGCACGAAAGATAAAGTCCCGAAGGCTTTGCTAGGGCTGAAGTAAACTAACGGTGATCCTCAGGGACATAGGATAGGCAACAGGGTGAGGATAGTTAGGTTTATGTATCTTATGCCATGAGGACTAGCGTCCGCAGGGACTGTCAAGTTACCTCAGCCATGAATAAGCCTTCGGGACTTCATCTTTGTGTCCACATTGCTTCTTTCAATTGTCAAACCTTCTTCACTATATTTTTTGTATTTTCTTCCTCTTTCTTCTTAGCTTCACTTTTCGATGTGCTGGGAAACTCATGTGGCAGCACACCTTATGCATTGATTCCTCTTTTTCTGTAGCCCACCCTAGACGGTCCCTTCTATGTGTACTCACTCAATTGCGGAATTTCAAAGCTCGACAAACGCTACAAGTGTCTCAATGTGACTGGAAACTGTATGGAAAAATAAACTAGAGTATGTACTTTCAGAAGTATTGTAAAGCAATTCTCTAACTTCATTCATATTTTTTTAATGAACAAGTGACTTTATTCATTGTCCTCATACGTTAGTTTTTGATTGGACGAAATTATTTTCTCAAGTTTGAGAGACAAACATGGTCAATATGCTGTTTTGGAGCATACTCTAATATGCGCTACGTGTTAGTGTGCACTTGAGTTCTCGCAGCACTGTGGGGGCAGTCACGGTCACGAGCTGATGACGGCACGTATCTGGGCTACAGTTGACATTACAGCGAATGGTGGTGATATTTTCTCTATGTGTAATGATTATTACCGTGGCTCAAGCGTGCATTTAAGGTCTATACTGACTGAGATGTTGAAGGTTTCCTCCTTTTTACTGTTGAAGTATTTTTTAATGAAACTGGTCCTGAACATATGTCATTTCTTTCAATTTTACAATTTTTGTAAAAGTGCATCAAGCAAAAATGGCAGCTATATGCAAAAATGGGTAAATAAACTTCATGATAAGTGTCACTTATCAGTTAAATCTTTAAAAAATAGATGAAATGTGAACTTTTGGGTTTAGTAAACGAATTTAAATTCTAGACCATGAAGAATCTGCATCTTCAAAAAAATAAGATTCGACATATCACTAGAATGAAGAATGATGTCTGTTCTGTACCTGCATACAACCTAAGCTTTGGTGTCGGCTTTGAAAACCCATTAATGAATGCTGTAAGTAACTGGAGCTCGAAAAACAATAACCGACTAATTTCTTATCCGGGGACCTTAATAGCATAATGATACTATCCAATTTCTTTGGTCCCCAATAAAACGTTTATTAACATCTTTGTTTAATGTGACATATGTGGGAAAAACATACCAGTTTTTATTGCTTCTTCTGCACTTTTTAATGACGGTGTGATGCTCAGGGCGACCGCGTAGCAGTGGGCACCCACAAGGGCCTCGTGCAGGTGTGGGATGTGTCGAGCAACAAACGTCTCTCAGTGCTGGACGGACACTCGGCGCGGGTGGGTGCGCTCGCTTGGAGCGGCGACACGGTGTCCTCTGGCTCTAGAGACCGCCACATCCTGCAGCGGGACGTGCGCCTCTCGGGTGCTGGAGCCCCCGTCAGGAAACTACTGGGGCACCGTCAGGAGGTGAGTGAGGTGTTCTAGCCCCCATCAGGACGCTGTAGATCCCCGCCGTGAGGTTAGTGAAGTGAGTTGTTGTAACTCCAGTCGAGAAAATGCTGCAGTACTACCAAGAGATTTGTAGGGTGGATAGACTAATGGGTATTTTAAACAGTGTCTTTCGCATATTAGTATCATTTTGATATTTTTATGTTATTCGCTCAAAAACATGCTAGCTTGTCTATAATTGTAGAAAAATAATCTCTAACTTGAGATCTCGGAATAAAGGGTTGTGGTGCAAGCATAGTGGTGAGTGTGAGAGTACTTTGGGTTCCTTCTACACGGGCCGCTCTCCTCAGGTGTGTGGGCTGAAGTGGTCCCCTGACAGCCAGCACCTGGCGTCTGGTGGCAACGACAACAAACTCTTCGTGTGGAACCTGCACACGCCCTGCCCCGCGCAGACCTACACGGACCACAACGCTGCTGTCAAAGGTGAGTGAAACTGTGTGTGGTAGAAGTAATCTTCGGGCGCAGCTTTGAAAACCCATTGATGAACGTTGTAAATAACTGGAGCTCGAAAAACAAAAGTTGACGAATTACTTGTCCAATTTCTTCTTTGCCTGTTTAATTTGCGCGCCACAGCGTGCGCGCCCCCTAGTCAGCAGGTGCTATGCTCGGTCGCCCTGACGGAATTCTGCCCTTGGGAAAGGAAATTTGAAAGTTAAGAACGTGATGTCTAATGTCATGGCATATCAGGATGGCCAGGGATTGGATGCCCGAACTACTTTCCGAGTATGTACTACCAAGTACGGGATAGTTCATAAGAAATGCACCCTTTTAAAAACATATAGCATTCAAGATTATTTTTCCCCTCAGGGGGCATAGGATAGGCCATAGGCAATAGAGGTAGGTTAGTTAGGTTTGTCTATCCTATGCTATGGGGACTAGCGCCCTCAGGGGAGCACCGCTAGGCTACCTCAGCTTTAGATAGGCCTTCGGGACTTCTATCTTTCGTGCCCACTTTGCTTCTTTCCGTTTTCATTCCTTCTTCGCTATTTCTTATTTGTCTTTTCTTCCTCTTCCTTCCTAACTTGCTGTTTCTATGCGCAGGGGATCTTGTGTGGGAACACACCCTGTGCATAGATTCCCCGTTCTCCTAAGTCCATACTAAATGGTCCCTACTCTTTCGGTGCGACATAGTCTTGAGTTGCTGAAGCGCTGCTTTCACTACTACTACTCATACTCAAGATTATTTCTCATTTGGTTGTAAAACTGTTTGATATAATTTACTTGTGGTAAATAAATGTTTCAAAGGTACAATTTTTAGAACAATCGGGTTTGTTTAAAATGAAGCAGGAAATTCTTAACCTTTCTTCTGTGCATCAATAACTCCTTTTTCATTTTAAGTTAACCTGATCTTTCTCCGATTCCTGCCAAAATCGACATTCCTTGTCGATGCGATAAATCGGTACATCGCTATTTTTTATAAAACATTCACTCATAGCAATGTTGTCCATAATCATGAAACATTTCACCCATAATAATGTACTACTCCCTTATCTTGAAAAATTTGATCTAAATCATTGTTCAAACGTACCATCACACATTTCATTTATGACAATATTTTTTCTTGTCATAAAATATATCACTCACACACAATGGTTCCACTACACCCCTTATACATACATTTTACCAAATTCCATAGAAAATAGCGTGTCCCAATTTCTACCTGAGCTGGCCATAGGGCGGCACTCCACTGAACACGTGCCCTCCATTCGCAGCGATCGCGTGGTCGCCGCACCACCACGGGCTGCTGGCCAGCGGGGGCGGCACTGCAGACCGCCACATCCGCTTCTGGAACACGCTCACCTGCCAGCCCTTGCAGGCCGTCGACACGGGCTCCCAAGTGTGCAACTTGGCCTGGAGCAAGCACGCCTCCGAGCTGGTCAGCCCCTGCGTCTTCTTTCCCGTCTTCTCTTGCTTGGGGGAAGAAAGCGAAATTTGTTACGAGGGCAAAACTTCTCTGATGAATCTGGCTTTATTCTCCCAAGTAGAGAGAAATTACTATGTTTGTGTGTTGAGGANTGTGTTATGAGTGATTTGTTCCTGCACGTACAAGTGGTTGGACTTTAGACTACGTGTGTTTCCCATACATTTGTTGCAACGTTGGTTTAGATACAGGACCAACATGCTTTTCATCTTTCAGTTTAGAAATCCTACTCTACGTCTGCAGAAGACAGCTTTCATTGTGTCTGTTAACTATTAACGGCACGGCGTGCCATACGTGGCACGTACTCAGATTTTCCATAAATGGACATTACTTGGAAAGTTCATTTTGTAATGGCTGTTGCAGATTTTGTAATAGCTGTTGTATTTTGTAGGTCTGTTTCTTATCCGTGTTGTCACAAGCTCGTTCAGAGCAGTTAATCATTATTTAAACCGTCACAGCTCAATTGTTACATCTATTCTGTGATGATTATTCTTTTCTACCAATCATAAACCCCGGTCGTCCCCTATTTTCCTCCATAATCATTCTGTGAATGAAGTGCTGCAATAATTTATGCAGTGACGGGTTAACCTCTGCCACGTCATAGTGCTATGATTTGTTGTCTGTGCTCCACAGCACGCAAGGAAGAGTACAAGAACAAAACCCAGTCAAGGCTGTGGTTTAATGGAGGAAGAAAAGCGTTCTCTAGTGGGGGAGGGGAGAGAGGGGTCGACACACTCTTGTATTATTTGTAGGTACAGAATATTAATGACCCAAATTGATGTGTAGACATGTGTTAAGCTCTGGGGTGCTTTGTGGCTGCTAGCGGTGTATGTAATGCTTGTTGCCTGTGGTCTTGCACACATTACGCTCCTAATTGTAACGAGTTAGGAGAGACCAACTAAGCAGCTTGTTCCAATTAGACGCAAACAAGTTCACCATTCAGTGTTATGAATTTTATAATTATCTCCCAAATATTATTTTTTGAACTAAAATTCTCTTGAATAGATCTTCCAATTGAAGTCGCCCTAGTTAGAAGCTTTGCCAATGTACGTATGCGAGCGTGAGTAGGTTGGCCTCCCATGCATGAAGGCTTGTTTTATGACCCTGTTTTTTCCGGCGATACCACTGGCATCTTGTTTGATAATTACATGAAGTGACCCAGAATGATTCGATGAGAATTTTTTAAGACTTGTGCTCCAAAGACAACCAGTCCAGGAGAGCCGCCCTTTCTGTGCGATGTCTCATTACTCGAGAGAATTTCTGGGCCCTAGTAAGTTCCCCCGACTGCCGTGTACCCTCTCTTTGTCCAGGCCTAGTTCAGGTTCTAATTCAAGTTTCAATTCTAGTTCAAGTTTCAATTCTAGTTCAAGTTTCAATTCTAGTTCAAGTTTAAATTCAAGTTCAAGTTTCAATTCTAGTTCAAGTTTCAATTCAAGTTCAAGTTTCAATTCAAGTTCAAGTTTCAATTCAAGTTCAAATTAGTGTTGTGCCTATTCCAAAATTTTGTCGGATGCCAGTTCTTATTTTTTTTGCCGATGCTAATTCTTTATTATTTAGAATATAGATTGGCTTACCGTAAATGGTAAGCCAGTGATATTTAAATAAAAATAAATATACAGGGTGTTAATGAAAACGAAGTACAAAATTTCACACCTACCAGAAAATGGCAAACTAAACACTTTTGCCTCCATGAAACTTTGCGAAGTGCTTTAATTTTCATATATGCTAATAATATAAAATCAGTATCAATTTTTTTATTAATGATGCGCGTTTCGAGTATAGTGTGAATCGGCTATTTTCATAGTGTGCCGATGCCAATTCCGGTAAAAAGTGGCGATTCTTGCCGAAACCTATTGATCAGAACACCAGTAATTTAGTTCAAATTCTAATTCTAATTTAAACTCAAATTCCAGTTGAAGTTCAGATTCAAGTTCAAATTGAAATCCATGTTCAAGTTTGATTTGGAGTCCTAGTTCAAATTAAGAGGAAGTGACTTGGCGCAGGTGTCGACGCACGGCTACAGCCAGAACCAGATCTTGGTGTGGCGCTACCCCTCGCTGTGCCAGGTGGCCAAGCTCACGGGCCACAGCTACAGAGTCCTCTACCTCGCCATGGCGCCTGACGGGGAGGCCATCGTCACGGGCGCTGGCGACGAGACCCTCCGCTTTTGGAACGTCTTCAGTAAAGCCAGGAGTCAGAAGGTGAGGTCGTGCTGGAGCGCCTGTGGAGGGAGTGTTGGTGAGGCCGAGTGTCATGGTACTGCTTGTGAATTGGTAAATAGTGAATTGGTTGATCTCTTGTGAATTGGTTGATCTTGATGGGTTAAACAAGTGTTGGGAATATTATCAGTCTATGTATACGAGGAGTGGCAAGAAAGTGTTACTCCTCTGTGATTATTCATAAAATGTTTATCAAGTACCAAACAATTAAATATCATGATAAGTATCGAAGATTTCGATAACGAAGAAATATAGTAATTTCGTTTACCGTAAGCATTGACGACGAATTGTACAATAGTCAAACGCTCAGTGGACGACGAAACTGCGGTGACACTTTTCTAAGACACCCTGTACTGCCGCGCGGTACGTTGAGCTCTGACCGACGCTCGGGTGTCTGGCAGTGTGAGTTCATCAGAATTTTCTTTTCCAGGAATCTAAGTCGGCCCTGAACCTGTTCACCGCCCTGCGGTAACCACCCTTCTCCCTCTATCCTGGCTACGCCTCGCCATTTGACGTCTCTGCAACTCGGAAACATTCAGCAGATGGGCATGCCGTTGTTGGAATGAAAGCAGCTCGGTCGCCGGCATTGAAAGTGGCAGAAATTCTTTGACTTCTTCAACGTAGGCACCAAAAAATCATCTGTTGACCGCGGTCTCTATTTGCCATAGTTCTACTTACATAATTTCATCTGGGCAACTTTCAAACCATGCATTTGTGTCGTTAGTAATGGTTGCCTACTTAAGTCATCTGTGTGGATCGCCGTAGCGTAACTCACTGCAAAAGAGTTTCGTTTGCTTATTCGAATCATGGTTGGTAATTGTTCCTGCAATCCACACTGTAACTCGTTTATTGATAGTATTATAATTTTCATTGTGTCACAAGACTTTAATCTTGGATATTGCCCAATGGGGCTTGTCTGTACGTTGAGGTCATGTTTCCACGATTGTTGAAGTTTTAAATTAACTTAATCTAAAAGGGTTCACAACTTTTCGTCTGCGAGTGCTATTCGCTGTTGTTCCCAGTGTTGCCTGGGTAATGCCTTGCACCACAGACCCGGGAGAGTCTCGTCTGACCCTCAACGGGCACCATATTGCCTACGTTAGAAAAACCAGTGCTGCCAAGATCTCGATGTTCGAATTTCTTTGCCTGAATTTTCAAAAGTTTTCGATTGATGTAAACGTGGAACTGTGAGAGTTTGAGCTTGATCTGATGAAAAACCTGCCTCGTCACCTTCTGAAGTATGAAAAGTAGTTATTTTCCTCAAAATATCATAATCTTCGAGTTGGCAACTCAGCTCCTAATGTTAGTCGATCGAGCTGAAACTTAGTCTCATTTTTACACCAACTGCGAACTGTTGAATTCGTGCGATCACCCACATAAACATGCGTTGTCCTGTCGCGCTAAAATTTTTCAGAGTTTCAGGATGCTCCCTAATTTCGTTTGGCAAACAATTGTTTAGGAGTGGCGAACAATGAGGCGACCAGCTGCGATGTACTGGAGGCAATCCACGTACGGTATTTCAGTGTGTGCTGAGCCACGCAATATGTATCATAGCTACGCTTCAGGTCTTTATGTTTTGTTTGATTGAAGAGCTTTTTTTATTTATTTGCGTTGAACGTTATTTTTTTGCGGATACGTGTAGGTACGGCACCTAGCTAATTGCGTATCCTTTCTGTATGTAAATCTATGTACCGGTGATATCGGGTCACTCCGCTACTGTACATGCTTTTTGCGTTTGTGCTTGATGTTCTCACTTGTTTCTACGTTTCTTTGAATTTTGTTGCGCCTTTGTACATGGTTCTCGGAGAATTTAGCTTACCTTAACTTCTTTGGCTACGAGTTCTGCTTCCACTCGGTCTGCTTTCGTGTGCGTGGTGTGTACTTTTCGGTGGTTTGTGAATTTTATATATATTTTTTGTTACTTTCTGTATTTTCGTACAAGTTTTATAATTCGATTGTGTAGTTTTTATAGCAGTTAAAAGCTTTCCTATTTCTGCAAACTTTCTTTAATCTTCCCTTCTTATTCTAATTTTAGCATTTCAAATGTACTCGATACTCGATTCTTTTCCCTATTGTGTGTTCTTGTCATTATTGTCTCATTTTATCCATCTTCCTTGATCAAGTTATCCCTTTTACCCTTTTTGTTGAGTTTTCTGTTTCCATTCATAATTTCCTGGGCGTTGTGATGCCCCTGCACCAACAGGTGGAGGCGCCCCTGACTGGGCTTGGTGTCACTAGAGCCCAGCCNTTAGTGGGTGGCGTATAGCGCACTCTTGTCTCTCTGTTGCACTCCATTCTCTCTGGTTTCACTCTATTGTTTTTGTCTCACCCTATTCTCTTTGCTGGACTCCATTATCTGCGCTTCATTCTCCTCTCTTCTTCGTTCCAGTCTCCTCTCTCTTCGTTCCAGTCTCCTCTCTCTTCGTACCAGTCTCCTCTCTCTTCGTGCCAGTCTCCTCTCTCTTCGTGCCAGTCTCCTCTTTCTTCGTTCCAGTCTCCTCTCTCTTTGTACCATTCTCTTCTCTCTTCGTTCCAGTCTCCTCTCTCTTCGTGCCAGTCTCCTCTCTCTTTGTACCATTCTCTTCTCTCTTTGTACCAGTCTCCTCTCTCTTTGTACCAGTCTCCTCTCTCTTTGTATCATTCTCCTCTTATCGTTGTATTTATTTTTGTTTGTAAGTAACTTATGGTGCACAGTTTGCTCCCGCCTCTTGTTTCTCTAACTCTGGTGGTGCTCATCATGAGAACTCCTCCAGAAGCATTTCGTTGTGGTCAACACTGAACACCATTGTGACGGCCTACTTCGCCCTCGGTAAAAATGAACGAGCTGGCCTGGTGAAGGGGTGTCCTGCCTAGCGGTTACCTGACATCTTGTCTAAGTGCAAGCTCTGTGCACTTCAAAATTCGTGGCAGATGCTAATCTTGGCGAGCAGTTTGTCCTGCAGTGTGGTGCGAAGTAAACTGGCGGGTCATGCACTGCAGAATGTGCCTGGCTGGGTCACAGTGTAGTCTTATTTTGAGTGCTGCCTGCCCTACCAAAGGACTTCAGTGTTGTTGAAGACGTTCTCACTCATGCTTAGTGTTGCGTTAGAGATCCACAATTCTAGGCTAAATTTAACTTTATTCTTATTCTCAGATAGCGATTGAATATATATTTCCCATGTGAGGCTGTTGGGTTTGGCTGAGCTGTTCGATACCACTTCGGTGGTAGACAACCACTTCAAGGAGCAGGCAACCACCGAGGCAGAGCACCGTAGCCGTGTTGGCTGAGCACAACTGGTCTCCACGTTGTGGTGTCGACACCTGGGGGCTCCCCATGGGAAAAATGAATGGTTTAAAGTGTGCAAGCTTTTTAACACCCTTTTCTTTTTCTAAGCGTGATAGTTATCGATATATGTAGCATATAGATATGTACTAGTTCTGTAGCATATTATGTTGTATTGCCTATTTACCGAGTAATTTGACAAAAACTCTACCACTTTTGAATGCTATGATATTAGAAAAGATTCTCTTAAGAAAATTTAAAGTTTTTCAACACTTCTCACCCAACTTCTGTTATGGCTAGTTAAACTCTACAAGGTCGGGAGTGACTTGTGTCGCCTCCCATGAGAGTTCTGCTCCAGCTGCTGATGGTATTACAGCTGTTGCTGCTCTTACAGCTGTACATGGTCCTTCATCTGACTGACCTGGTTTTACAGTTGTTGCCAGTATCACGGGTCTTACATGCTTCAGCTACTGCTTTATCTTACATTGCAATATTAGGTATAGAAAATATAGGAGATCCATTTCCAGTGCCTAGCGTGACATTTTTGGTGACTGCAGCTGCTCCATGTGTTGTTTTTAAGTATGTGGTTCTTAAATCCTAACTCTCTTGGCGTACGAGCTCGGATTTATGTTATCAACGTGATCTTTTAGTCTGTTTGTGGCCGCATGTGTATGTCGAGTTTTGAGTTCGGTGCTACGTTATTTTGAATTGTATCTCCCTCACTCTTCGTTCATCATTTTGTTCAACTGTTCTCAATCGTCACAACTGGGTGAACCCTTTAGGTAAATTTTTTGGCCTGTTTGGACTTTGGTACAGCACGCTAAACTTGTTCGCCTGGGCCATGGCTTGAATTACACGCTGTCGTGAACGTGTGTCGTAAATACGCGACACACTGACGCCTTTCTTTGTACCATGGCTTGAATTATACACTATTGTGAATGTGTATCGTTGATACACGAGACACTGATGTATTTCTCTGGATCAGGGTTTGAGTTATATACGACGGACATATATGTATTCCAGATACCCGAGCCACTGTCAATTGGGATGAAGAGTTTACCTGTGGCTGTCATGAAGCCAGGTTGTGAAGTTGTAGGCGTGGCGCAATAGAGTGTGCTACTGAAGCTGCCTTTGAATACTGATCTTGGTCTCTCAACCATGTTTGAAGTATTACGTTTAGAATAACAGAACTTCTACAAATTACTAGGAGCATTTCTTATTATTATAGATTTGAGTAATGGAGCAGTCCAATTTTTTTGTTATCATTCAGGTCTTCGTAGATAAGGGCTCAGGTAGTTCATCGTGATAATTACTAGTACTACCTGTGGATATTCCGGTGTCATTGTAACCCTTGAGCATGTTGTGAGCAGCTTCTGTTTCGAATCATGTAAACCACGGCACTTCTGTATTGTTTTGCTTCAATAGCGTGCGCTGACGAGGGTTGTTCTTCAAGACACTTTCCGTAGCAGTAGAAGAGATGCTTATTTCTCGGGTAATTCTCGTCAGTGTCCTGGGAATTTTGATCTAAAACGATCTGTGCATTACCTGTCGCAATGTTTGCAACGCATGGGTGAGCCGGTTGAGGGCTTGGTGCATTGAAAGACACGCTTTAGCTTCTCTTTTACGCCGTTCTATTCCCCTTACAGAAGACAATCCCATCGGACCAGCGACCGTCTTTCGAGCTCCTTGTTGCTGTCTGTTCCGTTCTTTGATTTCTTTTAATGGATCCTGGGCGTCTTATTTTAACAAAACTTTGATTTATCTTCTCTATAACTTGCCACTCTGTATGCTCCACGAGGGTAACACGGAGTCAGGATCTGGCGTCTCCGACCGTGTGTCCGGTCGGCCATATTGGATCCTAATTGATTTCTGAACTTAACAACAACGGCAACAAGGAAACACTACGTGTATAAAATAGGCCTGTTGTATCATGTCTAGTGTACACGCTTGGTCTCTCAGTACGTCTGTGTTACGCTGGTGTTTGTCTCTGTTATCGAGTGTGTCCGTGATACGAGCGGCAGAGCTCGGCGCTAGACATGGATCCCCTCCCACGTACTCTTGTCTGTTCTGGTCTTGCTTAGTTTTATTTGTGTCATTAATGCGTGTAAATATGTGGCCCTCATAGCGCCCCTGTAGGTACGACAAGTAGTTCGGAACTCAAGCTATAAGTGCTCCTCAGGCTGCTGCGTTCGACGATCTCTGGAAAGATCGCCAGTTGTTCGGATGTGTACTCGTGCTGTCAAAACTGGTGTCATTTGTGAACATGGAGCCGCTCAAGGCGCGGTGACTTGAGGTCTTATTGTACGGACACGGGAGGTCTTAGTGGAGTTTTCGTGCGGTAGGGTGCAAATTGGCGGCCTATATTTATTTCAATGCTCACACGTTTATTTCGACCCATGTCGAAGCGCTAGTAACCTTGGTATTACTATTGCCACTACTACTGCTACTACTACTCACACTACTGCTACTACTACTCGCACTACTGCTACTACCACTACTCACACTGCTGCTGCTACTACTCACACTACTCACACTGCAGCTGCTACTACTCACACTTCTCACACTACTACTGCTGCTGCTGCTACTACTACTACTCGCACTATTGCTACTACTGCTACTACTACTACTCACACGTTTATTCATTTGGTTTCATTGCGCAGTTTGCCGCGGCTTGAGACTAGTGGCAGTTCAAGGAAGAAATACATTTTTATTTTTTTATTATTATGAGTGGATTACTGCGTATCTCTCGTGCCACTTAGGTTAAAGCCTCCTATACAATCGATTTTAGTTTCACGTTGACTCGTGAAGGAATTGAATGGTTGTCTCATACTAGCAGCGCCTGTGCGTAGCAATCGCTAGCACAACCGCCGAGCGCCTCTGACTGTCCTGTACATATTGCCTAATTCTACAGCGTTTTGTAGCAGTCATGTTTTGAGCTGTGAGCGAAGCTGAGGTTTTTGAAACCTACCAAGTGGCCCTGAAGAGTGTGGCTACGGGAGTCTTGGGATAGTGCATTTTGTGGCCACCTTACGGAACCGTAGAGACCGCTTTCCTTGTCCTTGCAAATTAATTCATAGCAATTTGTCAGAAAAACATCTCGTGTGTTCGGTATAAGATACAAGTCCATTGAACACAGGGAAAATTACAATCGTGATTAATCACCTCGAGATTGAACTTTAACACCTTTTGAAGTTCGTATGAGAGGTGCTCCATAACCGCATAAAGATCACGGCCGTCCCTGGAGGACGTCAGAAATATTCCAGTTTAGTCATAACTTATTACCTCGTTCAAAACTCGGGTGGTGTGCACACACCTGCATAAAATAGCATCGACTGGTTGCGTAACATTTTAGTTCAACAAACATGTTGGTCCTTACTTTAGTTGTGTATCCTGACTACCATGTTGATGACACTGCAGAGCTGGCGCTTGTTGCAGCTGCCCTGCTGTCGTGGAGATCCCTGTGCTTCACGCCGACTAAGCTTTAATTTATTTTTTTCATAATTTAAACAAGAAATTATCCTACGTACAGTGTTTGATGTAAGATGTGTATTCGAGATTATATTCATTTGAAAGATGAGATTTCAATTACCTGTCTGAACTAACTCGTGAGATAGGTAGACACTTCTGTCATGCCACGCCGGGCTTATGAAGGTGTTGGTGGTGTACGCAGGCCCGGACTGAGGCCCCCAACCTGTTAATTAAGTTACTGACGACATATGTGGACGCCGTGGTTGTTGCACTCACCCCGTCTTTATCCACTGCAGTGACCGTGAGAATGCACCGCCGCAGTCTAGGCAGACATAGTCAACACTGAATCAGAGATGACGAAGCCACCATGTCATGATTAAAGTTCAAGATGGAAGCTATTTTCCATAATGTATCTTAGGACTTTTAACCTGTGGTTACCGTGACCTTTTCTGATATCTTAGGACTTTTAACCTGTGGTTACCGTGACCTTTTCTGATGCGCTGGTGTCCTGGGAGAGCAGCTCACAGCTTCAAAACGAGGTAATCATGCATACTTTGAACAAGGAAGAGTTGATTTTAAAAATGACCAACGAATTTGGGATTGCGAGGTGCATTTCAACCAATAATAGTGGCTGGTCTTGAGCTGGACCAGAAGTGAGGTGTGTAGATTCCTTTGACTTATGCGCAGATTTTAGCGTGTACCACAATGCATCTTGCATACATCGATGTGCAGTGGAAGGTCAAGTAGTTTCTGTCTTACCAATGACTCAACAACGTAAGGTGAGTGGCCACCAAATTGCCCAGACCTAACCCCATGCGATTTTTTCTTTTAGGAATATGTTGAGGGCGCCACCTCCAACATTGGTGATACTACAAAAACTGGTAGAGTATGTATTTTAGGAATTGGAGGATGTATCTTGAATTCATACGCTCTAAATTCCTCTTCCACTCACCAACATGTGTCGTTGGTTTCGTGTACTATTGACGTGGATAGAATACGGCCGAGCGCACCGCGTTTGTTGGCCTATGGGGTTTCAGTGTGGGTTTGGCGCTCAGCCGTAAATGGGGGCAGCTGAAACCCCAGGGTTCGGGTCCCTTCTAAAACCCAAAATCCTCCAAGTTACAAAATTACCGCGCTCTGACCTTGTCTCCCTTGGCCATTTGAGCTCTTAACGGACCCCAAGTGTCGAGGCTGTCATGTTAAACGGTTCGCCAGTGCGAAGTGAAAGCATTGAAAAGCCAGCGATGTACTGTATGCCAACTGTGTTGGAATGAATAAAATATCTTTCTTTTTTTATACAGGGTGGCCCAAAAGTAAGGTACCCTCATGAAATATTGTCCTAAACATTTGTTAACGTATCAGTGCTACCGATATCAGTGAGGGTGCTTTTCTTTTTTGGGCCTTCCTCATATTTAACCCAATTCTATTTAATGGTTTTGTCAATGTATGCCGAAGACCAATGACATTCTTTACTCTAAGGGACGCTAGGTACTCAATTATCCGCCCTCGTTATTCGCAATGCAATTTGAATTTGAAGTCATTTAGTGTTCGGTAGCCGGCATTACATCAGCGGTGATGAAGTAAGGGGCCTGTACTCTACATTTGTGACGCACGCCATCTGCTGAGGCAAGAATTTTTGGACGAAAGAAAATTACAAAGGTTATGAAGCTTTTTAGAGCGTGAATACAAATGTTAGAGTTACTCTCATATTATGAATATTAACGGAAATTAGAGTAAGCATGAAAGGGATAGGCTATTTAATTTACGTAAGATTATTTTAACTAATGAACTAGCGCAACGACTGTCTCGTATCAGACCTTCACAGTTTTTAACTTCTCGTTAATCCAATACAATAGTTAGCCATTAATATGTTCTTCAAAGAAAACTAACTTTACGCACGTACCCTAAAGCAAATGGTCGAATCCGTATCCCGTTTTTCGTTTAACCCTGAGAAATTTGCACAATACTCTGCCGCATACAAGGTAAGCGAAGCATCACTCGATACGTTTTCACATATTTCAAAATATACGTCTACGTCTCTCGGAAAAAACGAGGGTAGGAGTCGCAGAGTACACTGAACTGCAGTGTTAGAGCATGGCAAGATGGTCGGGAGATTGGACGTCGTGCACCCCGATATGGGCTTGTGGGGTGTCTGCGCACCCTCGGCCATCATGTCAATTCTGTTTTATGGACTTGAGTTTTAATTTAGACCAGAGCGAATTTACAACTCGTAGAACTACAACTGAAAAGTTGGGGTCTATTAGATCCACCAGCCATTTTAGTCGATGAAAAGCACTGCAGTAGCATGTAAGCATATCTCCTCTTTTTTATTTGCTTAGTAATATCCCATGCTGTTAACAATAAGGCACTTTTGAACTCGCTTTTCTTTACATCTTTCAACGTCTTTCGGTACAGGATAAGAGATCCTGAGGCGCCGGTTGCTTATCTCCTGCTGCTTTGTCTGATGTTCTTCATAGCACGTCTGTCCTAATGAACAGAATTATCTCCCTGACGATATAAAAGATGTATAGCTTCAAATTGTGAGACCTACGGCGAGACTACGTCCGAGCCATGAAAGAGCTAGAAAATATGTACAAGTACTGCATGCTACTACTACTACTACTTCTACTCAAGCTCTAACTATGGCGAGGTGTTTTGACTGTGAGCAAAAGTACTATCTTAGTTTGTACGTGGCAGGGTTAAGGATAATCCAACGCCAGCTACAACTGGAGTAGATTTATAAATAGTCCAACTCCTGCTACAACTAGACAAACTTAGGGATACTTCAACCCCAGCTACAAAGGTAACAGAGTCATTGATACTCAAACCCCAGCAACCACTACACAGGCTTAGGGATACTCCAACCCCAGATACGACTGGGTTAGAGTTATAAATACTTCAACCCCTGCAACAACGAGATAGAATTAGGGATACTTCAACCAGATACGACTGGAGTAGAGTAACTACTCCCACCCCAACTACAACTGAAACGTCGGGGTTTCAGCCACAATCGAGGTCCCCAACTCTATGGGTTTGCAGACGAGCGACTAAACCTCAAGTCACAACCTCTAGTCGAGGTTCAAGTCGTACTCCAACAATCTCTCTCGGTCGCCTCCACTCGGACACGCACGGCGCAGCGGCTTCAGGCTGCTGGGCATAAAATAAGTTACTCGTGCATCCTGCTTTCAAAGATTGATAATGAAAATTTGAACATTTCTACAGCATTCAGACAGTATAAGCCGACATTTGATTGAAATGCAAACAGGTTAAAACAAATGCCAAGATGAAACAAACATTTCAATACAGGGAGGATCATCATATACATGGCTTCGTAGGTTGTCAAACCCATTAACGGCGCTCGCACTGTCGACCGTTCAATGAATGCTGACCTGAATGCCTTTTAAAAGTCACGAAAAGTATTCGTCTACCATAATACTGAATGACTATGAAATTCTTTCTAGCAGTAATAGGTATGCATATGTTAACTTAGAATCAAAATTTGTCCCTTAGTGTGGAATACATTTTCGAATTTGTTTGACCCATTTTAACATTGTATCGATCAAGATGAGTAAAATGAGCCACAATGAGTATTATTGTGTTATGAGAAATATAATAATAAAATAATACTAATGCATCTTTTATGTGGCATCTTTGGTATTTTTTCTTCAAGTTTCAAATTCCCTTCCACTTCCTCTTCTTCACGAATTCCTCTCATATGTTGTTAACCTGTCCTTTCACAGTCTCTTTATTCCCTCACGAAACAACCCTCTCCCCACCCCGGCTGGTGTGGCGGCCGCCTGAGCACATCGCGCTTATCGTCCCGGCTGATAAGGCCGCGATGCCGCTGTTCCGCGCCGGCGATCTGCGGTCTTAACACCAGCCTCTCAAACAGACGCCCTCCTCTGAACCTGCCTCCCCTGGTGGGGGGGCTGCTACTCGCCTGGTGGTGGTGGCTCTGGTGCCAACATGCGGGCCTGGTAGCAGTGGTATTTGTAGTAGGAGTAGTTAAGTAGTTGTTGTAATTCTGCTAGAAGTAGTAGTAGTAGTCGTCGTTGTAGCAGTGGTTGTCACATTAGTGGTAGTAGTAGTAGTAATAGTAGAAGTAGTAGTTGTAATAGTAGTAGTAGTGGTAGCAGGAGCTGAAGTAGAAGTAGAGGCTCTTGCTTGTAAAATAATGTTACTAATCACGCTACTAAATTTCTTACATCACTAATCAAAAGAGGCTAACTGAACCTACGTTACATAAAATGTAATTAAGATTAATATTAGTCAAAATATTATCGCAACTGAACGTACATTGCATGAATGTAATTAAGATTAATATTGGCCAAAATATTATCGCAGTTATTGACGCATTTTATATGATATTACCATATTTATCAGCAAATATCCATCTCGGAACAGCTTGCCTCAGCACTGTAGCTGTAGGTAGACATGTAGAATGTTCTCGACATTTACCCTCTGCCTCGTCCATACCGAACACAAAAGTCACATCTTACTCGATCCTTCGTCCTCATTTTGGTCACTTCTGCTGATAATATTTTCATTCTTAGGATCATTTCAGTTTAGCGACGTTTGTAACGGGTACTCAGGAGTCCCACTTATAATTATAAGCAATCATTGATTACATATGATATACGAGTAAAGTTGAGGCGTTATACCGTTATCCAAACAACTGATTTAAAGTCCAGGCTTCACGCACTTTTGGCTGAAACTTTGCGTTGTGAACACGCCACACTCGTCGTCTTTACCACGTCGCTAATCACAGGACCTCGTCAGCTCGTGTACACGCCAGCTCTGCCACTTGTTCAATCTCAAGATTTTACCTCTACAAAAAGCCCAGAGAGTGTTTTCCTGTTCAGCTATATATTTTCCGTAATATTCCTGGTAAAGAAGAGGGAGCTGGGTTTGTGGGTGTGACCTTCTGGTGACATTCAGGCGATGCCCTCACATAGCTTCCAGTGTGGCTGCGACTGCACGTGCGAATGTTACGTTTTTGCATTCCCATTGCTTAATGGAACGTTCAATTGCCTATTAGTTATTACAATGACGAATAAAATTTTCTACCAAAGCGCAATACTTATTGCTCAATATGCAAGATATACGCATTAACTACGTTGATTTTGCGATGGTAAAGCAATGTCATCTCAGTCTGAGTAAACACAGTAAAAAACGTCAAACATACACATCTAGAACCTGTCTACCGTCATCCTCACCTGTGTGATGAGTGTCTCTTTTTCCCTCCTCAAGCCGCCTCCCAGCTCCCTTCATTTTTTTTCTGTAGTGAACAACCTCCACTCGAGGAGCTACCCCGCTTTCCATGTCCCCTCCGAAACCCCTAAACTGGCAGCCCTCGCCGCCATCGCCCCCACCTTTCGAGCGCCGGCTTTCGCGTTCACGTTGTACTCACTTTTAATCTCCGATGTTTTGCATCGTCATTTTTTAAGTTTATTTACACAGTCAAGAAAATGAGCGTATCGATAAATAATTTATTTTTAGAAACAAACTAGCGTAGTTTTAAGCTCACGTTGTCAGTGAGCGTCATTGCGTAGAATAATATGGTTGGCTCATGAACGCACATTTCTTACCTGCATCTTCCTAACCCCCACCTCCATCTCTCCCGCTGACCCTCCTCGAACGAGCTCCAGCTCCCTCCCCTTTGCTGACTGACGCGTTCCTAGCCATAGCTTACCTTTGAGCGCACCTACACAAAATCCTGTGAGCCCCTTAAGTCACATTCCTCTTCTACTTTGCACAAAAAACTACTCACGTAGAAATCGAATTTGAGACATTGCTCATTACAGTTTGCTCAAACTGGCTCTCAAAAGCAACAGCTTATATTTTCTGTTAGTTCTACGTCTTCTAAATATAATTCAGTCATTGTTAGAAATTTAATTTAGCTATGTTCTCATTCGAAGCCTCGACTACACAACGCCAGTTCATTGCCATGATGAACCCTCCGGTCGTTCTCGGCATGGGAGCGAATAGAAGTTTCTTTTACTAGTAATTCTAGACGTGATCGGAAAGTTCTCTGCTACTCGTACATGTCAGATACATGCCTGGACTTTCTAATGCATAAACACATGTACCGTTTTGCTTCACAAGATAATCATGGTCATTTGACTTGAATGTTGAGATAAAACCTTCCACTATTTAAGGGACAAATTTTCAATGTTTAACTCATCGTTAGATTGAACAACTTTAACGATGAATTATCACTCAGGCTTAGCGAGATTAAAAATTATGTACGATTTTTTGTGCCCTTAATGGATTAAAAGTCACGCACGTGGAGCAGTTTCCGTAGTTTGCCCGTGTCCGGGACGTCGGTCAAGATGAATCATCACTATCGTCGTTTTGGACGTCTTTGCTACCACGATGGCGGACGGTGTGAGTGATGGTGTGTACTGTCAGCAGTTTATCTGCTCGTAAGAGAGGATTAGGCTCAGTAAAATCGAGCTTCTGTGTCCCTGTTTAGGAATGAAAAAAGGTTAACACTCTTCCAATAGAAAGGAAATAATGTGTACTTTTGAAATACTGCTCCTACTTGTACCTTCACGATACCAACGGCGTAAATAATTTCACTAATACCTCACGTTCATGAGAAAAGCAAAAGCATCATATGACGGCATGGCATTTGTGATGTACGCTAACTTGAATCTCATAACATAAGAAGAAACACGATGGACATAATGCAAAAATTCATCATGATCAAACTATCAGAATTCATCTCTTTCGTAATGAAATTTAACTCAAAAAAGCTGCTACATAAGCTCAATTCAGAATGTTAACGGCATTTATTGTTGATTGTGATAAAAAATGACGTACGACATGGACACGAAACTGAAGAGAATGACTTCCATAGCGGTATACCTGTAGCTCGAAGGAAGATGGTTTCCCTCTTTGTCCGCGTCGAGCGAAGTGTGCTGCTGCTGGTACCTATCGCAGGAAACGACCCACGCGTTCACGCAACTAATGTTGGGATTATATCAACGACAAACCATAAACATATAGTTTAGGATAGCATTTTTGTAAGATATTTGAGAAGCTTACGTATTTACGACACTGCAAATGACTAGCTAGTCCTAGGACCAACAAGATGTTTTTCATGCTGTTTGTTATCGTCTTTTCCTGATTGGCCAAGCTATTTCTCGTGGATAGAAGAGTAGAGGGCTTGAAGCAATGTGCAAGGATAAAACACCTGCCGATATAATAACAGGTAAAACAAAGTGTACAAAAGCTTACAAAACACCATAATTTACCTTATAAGTGAAGGATGTACATATTAACGTCAATACTCTTGAGCATTACGCACCTTTGTCAATAAAATACTACCTGCGATGTAGCGTTCAAGTGAGTTTACTCAAGAAGTATCCTGGATACGACAGGCCCGAGGACAAGTTGAAGGCCAGTGCGGGTAGAGAATCGGCTTCTTCTCCACAGCAGTTAGGCCTTCTCGCACTCGTTTGTTTTCTCAATTCGTCAATTTCGCCACTTGCTTGGCATATCCGCAAACCTTCTTAAGGTTTAATTTCGACGCATGTTCGAAATAACACGTTTCAAAAAATGAAATTTGAACCTTGAATTTATTCCCAATTCTCGAGCTGGAGTTTTTCATATGGGTAACCAAATGAGAACAGATTATTTTCCCAATTATTATAGGAGGTTTTTCGATCAGGGAATTTTTCTTTATCATAAAAAAACACTCAATACGTTGAACATCGAGTGATGAATTTGTTCCTTCCACTGTCATCAACTTGTCTGTAATACTTTATTTGTTAATATCTACACACATTGGGGGAATAATATCAATATTCTGCAAAAGTTTGTTGTGGGTTGCAGAATGAGTGGCGGAGGCAACGACATCATAGTGCACATCGGAGTCAGTCATTTGACTGCACCAGCATGAAAAATGGCTCCCAGCAGAGTTCACAATTGAACTTATCGATACTTTTAACACTTTGTTCATCACAGTCTTTTTGAAGTTCATGTTCTACGAACGGAGTTTTGGTAAAGTCTATTATTGGAATCACTATGCTTTTAGAAATTACGCAATTATAACCTTTGGAATAGCAGTGAATCACAGAACCACTTGATTAATCAGTACGACTCTACGTTATTCCTACAACGCGGGTGTAAAGTAGAATAACAATCGCTTAGTTTGATACGCAAAACTTTGGATGTAAATCAAGCAGTGAAAACATCCGGGACTTTTTGATTCAGGGGCGCGGTGCATAAACTCATGTTCAAACTCTCACGAAACGCATATTCTCACATAAGACTGTAATTATGCCTTGCACTGTGATTATGCCTTGTAAGGAGACAAATTTCATGCCAAATGAAAATCAGTTGAACGAATTGTTTAACAATTATATTATTCTTCCGAATTGTTTCAAGAAATTAAAAACTTTTGAGTGTATGAACTAAATTGAAATAGAAGAAGTTATGTGCACTTTTAGTAGACATCGGAAATTGCTTTCTGACATGCTAATAATATTAAATTATCATTCATTCATGTCATAGTAAGGGTAATATTCCAGATATTTTATAAGGTACTATTCTGTAAGCTTATCACATCCTGTAATCAAAATGAAATCGTGGGGGAGTAGTCATGTTCACGGAAAATAATTTAACATTCCGTAACTAACCATTTTACTCTTATTAACTGTTATATAGATATTATTAATGTTTACTTCTACTCATACATATTAAATCAAGATGATTTGCATCTTTAAAGCATTTACAGAGTCCTGTAGGTTCCATATTTGACTGAATTGTGAGTCTCCAGCTTCAAGACTTGATTTAGGCCTATTTTTTCCAGCCTGTTCTGAATATCGTAAAGTTTCTGTTAATTCAAGAACTGCGTTTAAACGTCGTCAGAAAGGTTCAAGTTCGCGAAATATCATACACGCAAAGTTTTTTGTCAGTAACACAACTCCTACTGAAGTATGGAAATACATACGCTTTTATATCAGGAAAACAATAACTACGTCATTAAATCCTGGAAGACGACGCCATGTGTCCACGAAACGTTCTTTAGTAACTCTTGATAGAGGAATATTAACAAGTTTTTTAACGTAATGTAGTTAATTTTTAATTATAAAGTTAAATATTATATCGAATGAGTAAATTTTTCAACTGAATTGTCGAGTTACAGCAATAATTTTTTAGATATCTTTCAAGAGAGTTCGTCATGCGTTCATGAAGAAAGTAAGGGTCTCATCTTACTGTTCACTGAATGCGTTCCCGCTTCGAGGAGCGTCCGAGTCCGACCGTCAGTTGATATTTAGACGCGGGTGAAGATGGAGTTCGTTTTGTTGCACTCTATATTTTAGATTGTAAGTATCCCCCTGTATCAATGTTTTAACTAGTTACACACAAATGATTACTTTTATATGTCAATTGTAGAAACTGCTTAAAGTTTTAACAGAATTGCATGTATTAACAGTGTGAAATTAGCTATTGAATTGTAGAGGGTAAACATCAGTCCGTGTTCGCTCTATCGGGAGGGAATGGAGTCGAGTAGCTGAGGCCCAACGCTGTCCGATTAGTTCCTTGCAGCTTCGATTTATTTCATATTTTTTTTTTTAAATTTCACCATTGGTGAAACTGTGAACCTTTTATAACACCATCGTATATTGTGCTGTTCCCTGCTACTTGCTTAGTACAAGGTAATTGGAAGGTTTTCTCGGTTGAATGTACACTGCACTCCTAATGATGTGTCGGGAGATGATAGCACTCAAATGTATAGGGCGTTAAATTGCTGATTTTCAAGGAGATATGCGTGTGTTTTTGTCCTTGTCCTGAATAATATGTGACTTGTGTTATGAGATCTGAAAGGCTCACAAATCGTTACAAGGCAAGAGCAGTACTGTGATGAAGTATAGTATGGTACTTGTACAATCAGTTTTTGTGAATATTTTTGGTAATTAATCATTCATTACCTATATTTTTTGCTTCATTTGTTCATCAATGTTTAGATGTAGGTTGAATTTTCATCATGAATGACCTGTGTTTCCTATAAACTGAAGAATATTTTGTGATATTGTACTTAGATGTTTTATTTATGATGCATCAAAATATTTGCCTTGATTGAAAAACCGGATCATTGATATAGGATTGCTAATGGACACTTAACATTCTCTTCAATTCTATAGATGTGTTAATTGCTTTGGCTCTATTTTTGTAACTTGTTTGACTATTAAAGTGTAAGCTTTTTTTTAGTTAGATATGTTTTTAAACCTTTACATTACTATTAGCAGTTTAGCATACTGGGTGACTCTAGAGCTCTGAAGCTCTTTTTGTGGTGGGGAAATAGATAATGAGGCAACTTGTTGATCTACACAGGATATACAGACTAATGAGATGAAGATTAAATGCATGCATCACTTAGTTGAAGAATCAATATCAAGCCCTCATTTTGTCTAATATCTTTCCATGTGTAACATATCATTTTTGCGTGTCTTTTGTATTTTTACTAAGTGGTAATATATGTTGCTACCATCACCCATGTTTACGTTTTTTTAGTACAGTACGAAGAGCTAAGTTAACCTCTATGCATGCCTAGAAAATATATCTTGTGTGACAACTGTAAAATGCAGTATAAAAAGATTACAACATGGGAAAATGGCTTGCATATGCATTCTTATTTTTTTATACTCTTAAACAAAAGTAAACATGATTCTATCTACCATTATGTATATGATAGGTTCAATATCAAAGAACAGATGTATGTTTCCTTTTAATTTTAAAATTAAGAGTACAGTAAATCAAGGATCTTAATTAATTTGACAATTATGAACCTTTTATATAATAACCTGTACTTGTTTAATGTGAATTGTTTGATTTGCTTCAACATGTTAGCCGCAATGTGTGCCATATTGGTACACGCAGTCATCTAACCTAACGTAACGAAAGCGCTAACATATATGACTACAAATTTTTAAGTTTTCATAAAATTTGTGTTCATTACTNAATAGGATAACAAAATTTGTGAAAACAAAATCCTTCATTTTTGAATTCAGTACGGAGATATTTGTCGACATAAAATTATATCTGTGTGGAGAAATCGCCACCAACGTGTTAAATCTTTCTGTTGTGTACACCTCAGTTTGACATTAAAAGGAAACAAGATGGAATTGAAGTTAAGCCGGAAACAAGATGGAATTTTTGGGGGTACATTTGAGGTTAAATGTAAGTTTTGTGAAGTAACTTGGAATTTAAATTCATTGGACATGTGAAAAATGAACCAGATGAGTAACAAATAAGAAATAAATATTATAAACAACTAAACAGGCTAGAATGTTAAATAGGCTTGAATTTTAAATGAAGGGGCAATTGTTAGGCAATAAAATTAGCTCTTAGATTTGTCTATTACGTGTTATGTGATATGGGGACTTGCACCCTCTGGGAGATACCATTAGGTTATTCCAGCTATAAATGTCTTTGTGACTTTCATTTTGTGTGCATACTTTACTTTTTTTCTCTTTTGTCCTTTTGGTTTCTATGTGCAGGGAACTTTTCTTGTGTGTAGATTCCCCTTTCTCTATTATCCATACTAAATGGTTCCTTTGCTTCACTCATTTGAAATTGCATTCTATATAGTTAGGGAGCTCTAAACTGGCTGATGATAATATTAATTAGTAGCCAAGCTCATAGTAATTACTCAGGTTTCAAACTTGCAAGAATACCTTTTGAAACTTTTTCTTTTGAATTAACTCGTATTTGGAATAATTTAGGTTTCAATTATTTATAAAGCTTTTATTTTGAAAGCATCTATTTGATAAGAAAGTTGTTACTGATAAGACATATTCATGCTTCTGTAGTCTAGATTCTAGATAATGCCAGTTTTTAGTAACTGGCATTCAACAGGTGTGTGTTTTTTCTTCACTCATTTGGCTTCTTCTTTCCCCATGACTGACTGTAAGAATACTATTTCTCTTTGTACTGTCACATTTTTCCATCTTTGTTGCATTCGTTCTTTGTTTTGACTCAGAATGCCGTCTTCAACTCAAAGGGGACCGTACTATTTAGAAAAGTTCCAAGAACTTTTTCAATCAGATTGATCTGTTTCCAACTTATCTCACCTATGTAACTCAATGAAATAAACACATTTTTTTGTAGTAATTAATTGATTTGGTGAAAGAAAGAATAATAAAAAACAATAGTAAACCAATTTGAAAATGCTAGTCACATAATTTTTGCACTAGAATAATGAAGTAGATCTTATTATATGCATTTCAATCTGAAAAATTAAATTATCAGAATAGATTTTGATAATGTCAATTTTAAAAATTTTGAAAACTAGAACATTTTTCTTTTACTTTGTACTCTACATGTATTCTAATTTTTGTTAAGGGGACAATACAATCAAATGACTTCATTTGCATTGGAGTTCCCCATTGAATGAGCTTAATTTCATTATTGTATTATAAAAACTGTAGGAACTGAACTAAATGCTTTCAAATGTAGAATTTGTATTTTCAAAAAATTAATAAATACAAGAAATGATCTTATATATTCCAAAGTAAATCAAAGAAAAATGAATTAAAACTACTTTTAGGACACTACAATGGTGCTTGCAAAGTTTATGTGGCCTCCCTAGGAAGGTAGTCCAGAATTTTATCACCTAATTTTAAAGGTTTGAAAATTAGGAGGGGGGAGCCCCTTTGGGTTCCATGGTGGAATGGTTAGCTTGATGCCCTCGCAGCCAAGAGGACCAGGATCTAATTTTGGCTCAGGGGAGGCTTTTCACATGACCACATAGTACATACTTCTCTTGGAAAAGGAAGCTTAAACCACACATCCCTCACCACACCAGTAGTTTTAAGGCATTGAAACCCCTCAGTAAAATGTGTTGGAATTAATAAAGGTTCTTTTTTTAGAAAGGAGAATTGAATCTCCATTTTCCTGGAAAGACAATGAAAAAGCAAAATCAGAAGTTTTTGACAAAAATGTATAGCATGGACCTCTTAAATGTCTGTCTATATCTTGAGTTTTTCAATGTGCTGATCTTTTTGCATTTTTCCATCTCATTTTGTATCATTTAACCAATTCCAATGTGCAAATTCATATAACTTTGTGAACCTTTTGTTGTAGGAAAAACTCTAGCAGCTGTAGTTCAACAGTCTTACCCTTCATATGGGTGTGAGCTTAGATTTATTTGAACTTTAATGTAATTGAAACTCATGATATAATAATGCTATTAATGTTATAGAAAATTGATGTATTCATAATACGGAATTTTGTATTTCTAATTGCTACATGCATGCACGGAGATAGATGGGTACATTGGTACAAGCATATTTGTTTATGGATAATAATAATATTATTGAAGATTTTACTAAGAAAATGTGCCATAGGTGCTATATTTTTTTGAGAAATTTTGTGTTTTTATTGTCTCAATGTATTGGACATGCTCAACTCGAACAAAGGCCTAAAAGTATTTTTCACTCTTGATAAATTTTCCTAAGAATAAGATGTACAATCATAAGGGTGTAATTTGTGCTTTATGTCGTCTTTGTTTGTAGCAAGATTTTTAAGAAATGAGCCCATAATTTTTTAGAAATAACTACCAGCAGTTAATTCTAGTAGGGCTTTTTTGAATGAGCTAGCAATTTCTTATCTTTTCATTGATTGGGCATGAAAATGTGCGCCCCTTGGCTTGGGCTCGGTTGCTAAAGTGACACCCCAGCAAGCAGATTTATTGATAATTTTATGAATCTGGAACAAGTTCTGTAAGAATTAGTTATCCTAAAAATTAACAGTTCAGAATTAGATACGAGTTGATATATTTAGGGTTATTTGTAAGAGGAAATGAAAACCATGATGTAAAAAATATTTATTATTTTGTCTTTTTTGTGTATTCTTTTCATTTTTAAAATAACTCTCAAAAATGTTATCCATATCTATAGTAGCCCCTTGTAAAACTTGACCCTAAGCTTACTCTAATTTGAACTTACCAACTACACACTTGATTGTAAACAAACGCTTGTGACCTTAACATAGCTTTACCTGATTTTAAACAGGAAGGACTCCAAATAAGAATTGCCAATAGAGAGGGGTTAAATTCAAGCAATATGGCTAGCCCATCTACATTCAATTTTTAAGTAAATTAAGATATAAAAATGGATAAGAAATAGTTTTATAAAGTAAGATCGTGTTTCACAAGTTTGAATTTATGTGCACAGTGATTCCATAGCACACTGGTATAATTTGTTCCATGAGTGCTCGTGTCTCAAAACTCTTCTGCCAAAAATGCATGTGAAAGAAATAGTTAACTGCATGCCAACTAGTAACTGCTTTGGGAAACTGATTTATATCTTCAAATATTAGTTCATAACATGCAACAAACTAACCTAGCAGCATCTTGTAAGTTGAAGCACTTGTGTTGTCACTGCTCAATGTGGAAATGTTCTGAAAATTGCAATATTTAATGCTAATCAATAGTTCTGACACCGACCAATGGAAGAGGAGTAGGTACTGGGGCAGTACAAGACTCCCTCTTATTTGCAGGCCACAGGGCCGGGCTATTACAAGGCCTTAGCTTTCTGCATGCACTCGAGGCATTGTCGTGGGCAGGTTTATTTTCATGGGCTTGACTTGTTCTTTGTGTCTTTGCTGAAGTGTGACAAAACTGACCAAGTGCGAAGAATATTGTGGGTCTATGGGTGAAAGATCTGGACCTTTCATTTTCAGTTCAGGTGCCTCAGTAAATACATTGAAAAAGAGGAGGATCTCATAATCAGTGTAAAGGAATTGAGATGTATACGATTTCTCTACACATTCATGATTGACTAAAAATAAACCGAAACAAATTTATGCGTCACATGCACTCCTACAGTTGTGCCACTTTGAATGCCAAAAGCTGAAATGTTTTACCATGTTGAAACTTGCTTGTATATTTAGTGTGCAAAATATTAAGCATGTTGCATGAGCTGAAGCTTAATTCAATGCATAATTTATTCTTCATTTTCATGCAGATCAGTCTTGCTTTTGGTGTACAATACTGGAAACAATATTATAGCAATTTTTACTTGAATTATTTATCGTATCAAAAAAGAAATTATGCTCCATTTAATGTCTAAATTGCTGCCCACATTGAAGCAAGAGGTTTTGTTTTTATGTTTCATATATTTTCCATCATCAGTTAGTATAAACTGTTCTATTATCACATAGATACTTCTTTTCTTGTTTCCCTATAATTCTTCCTTTCATAGAATTTGAAGCCCCTCAGAGGCATAGGCAATAGAGATAGGTTTGTCTTCCCTATGCTATGGGAACTGGCTTCCCCTGAGGGACACTGTTAGGTTACCTCTACTCTAGCTAGGCCTTCAGGACTTCCGTCTTTGGTGCCCGGGCACTTGGCTTCTTTCTCTTTTCATGCCATTTTTGCTGATAATTCTTTGTATTTTATTGCTCATCTTTCTTAATTTGCTGTTTCTATGCACAGAGAATCCAGCAAGTTCTACATTTTCTCAAGTCTATACTAAATAGTTGCTTCTTTTCACCCTATTGTGATTGCATTCTGTGGCTAAAAACCGTTGATCGCTAACTAGTAATGTAATCGAAAAGTTAAAACGGTTCAAGGGCTCATTTCTAGAGCACAGGTTTTACTTGTTCACAATTAATTGATCTGAGCATGTTCATGCTTCATGAGCTATTTGACAATATCTCTGGGTGTATGATTCCATTCAAGTTTTCAAACCAACTTTAATTAATTTATGCCCAGTTTCCAAACTGTACTAAGGGTCCTAATTGTTATGCGTTTCCAAACTTAGATTAGCCTACTTCCGTTGTGGACATACAATCTAACTACTATTATGATAGCAGTTTTCCACACATTAAATTTGATACTGTTTTGTGTGTTCAGATGAAAGTATGCCCTTCTTTAGCTTTAAGTGCGACATGAATGTGTGTGCTGAAATTAATGTAGTGTTTTTAAGACTTGTGTACTTGTCTTGCTAAGGTGCATTACTAAGCGTTTCTGAAAATGTAAGGTTTTGTAGCTTAAGGTGTTCTTCATTATTATTAGAAACCCATTTTACTAAATCTGTTCCACATATAAGATGAGAAAATATATTCTTAATGAGATCAGTATTGCTCAAATTAATGTATTTTGTGAGCACAGCGTGATCTTGTGCACCTCACACGACGCTAGCGTGGGAAGACAGAGTTGAATACTGAAGTTCAATGGCTTCAGCGAAGTCCTGCTTTTAACCTTGCATGTCCCCGCGTTGTGCGTGGCTCATGTGGCGCGTTGGCCGAGTGTGTACCACGAGCGAGGCGTGTGTAGAGAATTGAGCGACTCGTTTATTGGGGGATCCACTTGTTCATGCGCCGGGGTGCCTCCTGATGCAGGG
>VOMN01115378.1:0-23871 GCA_014899125.1 Orchestia grillus
GTTACGAATACTTATTTGACACACTGTAGCTATAGGCCTTTTCAAGAGAAGAAACAATCGAGGTTGATTCCCGCAACGAAAGAGAAAAGAAAGTCATAGTAACTTGCATAAATGAACATCTTAATATTGTCAGAAATTTCAAAATGCCCATAAATTTTGCGCAACTATAGGAACTCGCCTCTGCTCAACAGCAGGCGACCACAGAATAATCCCAAGACCGGCGTACGAGTCAGAATTTAGCTTTCTAAAATTCATGTAATTAGCTTCCATCACGTAAATATTTTACGGCAAACTCGCATCATTACAGAAATAGTAATGTTCCTAACTTGTGCGATTGGATGTAAATGAATATGTGGCTCTCTACTGGGTGCATAAACTCGTTATTCAATGTGAATTCTCAGGGCTAATTGATGACAAAAGAAAGTGAACCTAAAACTGCATAATGATCTTCACCGTTAATGACCGATTTTCTCTTTGATTTTTGATTTAGTCAAACAGGATTTGTATTTTACTATGCTTGAAAAGGTTTAAGGGGGAAAAACGAGTTACTTCTTTAAAACTTGTTGCCTACAATGAGATACATTTGCGGGTCACTTTACCCTTAAAAGAATAGGTAACGTTTTATAAGGTTTAGTATAACGATTCCTAAACGGGAAGGAATGAAAGATAGCATATTTATTTAACCATGACACACTTGGAGGCTCAAATTACATTAAAATGTGTAGCACTGTTGATATTTCATTACGAGTGTGCGAAGTATATGTACTAATTCCTTTATAAATTAATAATTGTAGTTTCTGTGGTAGCACTACTGGCGCGAAGCAGTATTACCTTTTTATGCTGTGGATTGAATTATTTTAAACGCTGAATCTATGCTAATGAATTGTACATTCGTCTTCGATGCATATTAAAACATTTACTAGTTATAATTCAATGTAATGCAATTTTTCAAATTATGTTACTGGTACCCATTCGGGGATTATGGTTCTGAAGATTTTCAAAATAAGTCCGAACTGCACACGTTAAAAATGATCTAAGTTCATTTGGTACAGATGAGAGCAAGTCTATTTGTAACGCACCGGTGCCCCTCGTACTTGCAAAGCATACAAGAGGTAGTCTCAACAAAACACGTTCATTTGTGGGTTGCACACGTAACAACGCGTCCAAACATAACATTACGCAAACGTACATTAAGAGCTATATGTACTGACTGGAATGTTGAAGATTTCCTCCTTTTGTAAAATTGGGGTATTTCCTATTGAAACTGACCCTGAACACATTTCTTTCAATGGTACAATTATAGGAAAGCGGAATCAATGAGAAATAGTGGCTTCTTGTTATGATAAGCAACAAACTTCATGGTAATTGCCACTCAAGAGTTAAGTTCGTAAGTCCGAAAAGAATAAGCTGAATTCAATAGCACAACAGTAGGATGAAGCAACTAAAAAAGTTCGACTGTGTCCACTTGCCAAATATTGTTTATCTTCATTATTTATGTTGTATATTTGTCTGATCTTCTTTCATAATGCATCCATGCCGGTAATCCCATCTACAAGTAGAATTTTCAATTCTACTTTCAAATACGATCAAACGTATGATTTTGTACAAGCATCAAAATGACAATTTTAAAATGCTACGAATTTTTGGAAATTTACGAATGATATTGATGACCATACTAACTCCTGGTAATGAATAATGATAAGGAGGCCCTGTTTTGGTTCAAATTCCTGGCTTCCCAGATTTCTCTGAAGTAAGACGCAGGCTTTTATGAGGGTAAGTTAGCTATTGGAAGAATTGGTCCTTAATCTCCATAGTAGCATTGACGTTAGGAGCTGTTGTGACGGCAGTAATGACTGAAATGAATGTTAAGAAATACAATTGCTGTAAAAGTTTTTTGCCTTCATATTGTGTGTAGCAATTGATTAACTGACCTATCAATGGCCTTCCACTGGGCAGGTTTCTCAGAAGGAGAGGCCAGGGCATTCCAAGACGCTTGAGTGGTCAGTCGTCTAACACCAGCCGTATACCTAAAGAAATGGGTGAGTTTAAGTGAGCAATTCTTGTTGGTGAAGAAATTGTTATGCATTAGAACTTCTCGCATCCGGATCCAGCGGCTTGTCCGAATTTAAATAGTTGATTGACTGTTGAATTTCTAGAAATCTTGTGTGTTTTCTGAATCCTGAATATTTGACTGTGGCTCACATAATAGCTTGTTTTAATGATTAACTCACAAATTCGTGCGGAACCTCTCAAAGCAGAGAAGCATTAAATTAGCGTTCTTAAAATGAACAAATTAATGTGGGTAAAGCCTGATCAATATTATTGAGTGTCCCTTCTGCTGTTTAAGGTTGATGAAATCCTCGGTGCTCAAACAAGGTTTGCATGTTTGCAATGAGACTGAAATGAATTGAATATTATTTGTTAGGTATATTTTTTTCAAGCTTTGAAGTGTGGCGTATTATACTTCAGTTCTAATTTGAAATAAATACGACCGAGTTTTATAAAGCAAATTTGAGAATAAAATTTTATTTGAACCTTCCAGTAACAAATTCTCGGCCAAGTTTTGGTTTACATTTTCTGGTAGGTATTTCCGCCATTAAGTGTAATTTCTGTGGCTCGCCTGAAACGTTCAAAACTGAACTTAGGTTTCGAGTTATGATCGCCACTAGATATTCGAACGATTTTTCTAAATTTTACAAAATGGACATCTAGTCACCGAAAGCCTATACATATACAGTTCATTGCAAATGAATAAGATAGGGAACGCATTCAGAAAATGTGGAAGTTCAAACAAGGGAGTTGTAGGGCGATCAAGAGTTCATCATAAATTTCATAGTTTAGTTTAAAGATAGAATTTCTTATACTTTTATTAGTACAATGAATTTGAGAAACTTGAATCATAAATTTCCTCCTTTACTAGCCTAAGTAAGTTAGCTCGAAGGCTAGTTGAGTTAAATCAGGAAATAGAATGAGCGGCACCGATCCACGGCAGTCGACCGTCGGAATAGTATGAGATTTCGTTCTGAAAATCGTGCCAAGGAGGAAATATTATTTAAAATATTGCACCAATTACTTAACAATCATAAGCAACTGAGTCTTACAATTTGAAGATCGAGAATATTTAAGCGGTCTACTGCCTTGTAATTCTAATCTTTAGTTCGTGACATATGCTCTAAACTATTGATGGGGACTTCTTCTGTTCAAGAATGGATAAGGCGATCTATAACCCACTCTCCTCCATTAAAAACGTCTTAGTTAACGGAGCAGTGGCCTCAATCATTATGAAAGAGCAGCCTCGAATCTGCAAGGGGGATTCATTTAGCGTCGTTACGCGCACCGCTGTCTCCAAACTACTCATTCCAGAGACTCAGGGTGTCGACTATCACTGCCTGCCTGTTTCGAAACGAATCTACCAGGAACCTCATTCCACTACCGGACTTCATAAACAGAACTTCGTCTCTCTAGATTCTAGAAGAATAAAATTGATGACTGAGAATTAAAACCAATGCGTCTTAACACGTTGACTCCGATTCTCCACACAGGTAAAATTACACGCCGACAAATATCTCTACTGTGATTTTAAAAATGAAGGATTTTGGTTTTACAAATTTGGTTACTCTATTAATTTTCTTTCTAATCAGAACTAGCATATCCGATTGATGAACGCAAATTTGAAGAAAACTCGAAAATTTGTATTTATACATGATAGTGCTTTGGTTACAATAGGTTAGGTTAGATGATCGCGTGTACCATATATGACCCACTTCGGAGTCAACGTGTTAAATTTTGTAACAGGGGAAAGTTAGCGACGTATTCTGTCACGTGGTGAATCAGTTGTGTGTCTGCTTCGTAATTGTATGGCCCAATGACTACTCATAAGAGCTTGTAAAATGTTAAAAGTAAATAGATTTCAAATTTCGTCATAATAACGAATGCAACAGAAGTTGTATTTCTTATGTTTTCGTATCAAAATGTTAGTATTGAACCCACCGTGTAGTCTGGTTAAAATGACAGCATATAGCAAAATAATCGAACGTAATATAATTGCGTGATGTAAAGAGTAGATGGAGGGATGGGTGGGTGGATGTTGGGATGGATTCGTGAAAAAAAATTCTTTTTGCTTGATTTCCCGGCTATATTGGGATTTTTTTATTGGGAATTGATTCTTGAAGTATACTCGGAATATGAGTTGATGATCAAGCTGAAGCTTTCTAAATGCAATGAAAAATGAGTAAAGCATTAAGTTTCTGTTCACCCCGTAGTGTCCAGTATTCCATTATTACAACAGTTCAGTCGTAAATCTTTATTTCGTTCAAAGCTATGGGGAATATGCATAAATGTACTTCAAAATATTAACAACTTTCGGGCCGTTTTTCATTGATTTAAACTAAAGGGGTTTTAGGTTAACCATGTTTTAGTGTTCTTTTTTTATGGCTGATACCACTTGTGAGGCGAAATCAGTCATTATTTGATATATTTGGTAATGGTGGATAAATTTTTAATGACATTTGCAATTGAAGGTCGATAATGAAAAAGCATAGTTGCATTAACAACGATTAGAAAGATGGGGATTAATATTGAATTGAACTATATAATGAGCAAATGATTTCTGAAGGGGATGCAAATTAGATAACGATTTATGTAAATGGCTTGTTTCTAAAACTACGATCCAGATCGTCGAGTTTGAGAGATCACTGCGCACCACGCGCACAATACGTATGTGGACCTTTCCTTCTATAGAAGGGGGAAATTGAAGTTGAATTAATCCCCTTGTATGTTATATGCATGTCCGCAGGAAATTTTAAGTAAGCTTGCTATAGGTTCGTGAGCCAAATCGAGGCTGTGATCGAAAGTAATTTAAGAGTTGAATTTGTTGCTGTTGAAATACATATTTTTGCTAGTGAAATTTCTTTCCTACATATTCTCGCTGCCAAGCACTTTTCTTTTTTGTGAAGAAACTCTTATTTTGATCAGCATATTTTTTTTATGATATTTACTACTGTTAATGGAAACTGTGTTCATTTGCGTGCTGTGCTACATGAGCCAAATGTTGTACGAGCATGTATGTTAGTTTTTGATTGAACGAATTGATTTATAAAATTATTTTTTTAAGTTTTGGTGATAAACATGGCCGATCGACTTTTTTTGAGCATACTCTTATATGCGCCACTAGTTAGTGTTCATCTAAGTTCTGGCTATACCGCTTGGGTGGTTGCGGTAACGGGCTCATGACGTCACTCATCTGGATTACAGCCAACATTACGGTGAATGGTGGTGGTATTTTCTCCCAAGTGTGTTCATTATTTACTGCACCAGCATGCATTAAGGATCAAACTGACTGAGAAGGTAAATGTTTTTTCATTTTGTAGCACTGAAGTATTTTCTAATGGAACTGGCCATGAACAACTTGTGACTTCTTTCAATTTTACAACTTTAAAAATGAATCGATCAAATATGGCAGCTCTGTGTAATGGGTAACCTATTAGTTGTCACTTATCAGTTAAATTAAAAAAACGATGAAGATACGAATATTTATATTTGGTAAATGAATTTGTCTCGATAATGAAGAATGGTCTTTAGCAAAAAAATAGGAATAGGCATCGGTAGAAAATTTGAAATCAGCACATCTCGAAGCTTCTAACACAATTTGCGTCGAGCGCCTAAAATACTGTGTTAAGCGTTGTGGCATATAAATAGTGTTCAGTCAGGCGTAAGTTCGGTATTGACCACTCGCTGAATCAAATTAGAATACTATCACTGAAAACGGCTGTTTCTTATTTGAACGATGTTAGAGCAGCGAACTCAATTCAGCGGCACATACAGAGGCTGTAGTCGACCGTGGCGATGCATTTATTGGGTGCCTGTGTCTTCTTCAGCATAACGTGGTGACTTCGCTAATGTTTCTGATCCTTTATAGGCTCCTTAAATCCGGTACTCGGATAACTTCAACAGCTTACTATGCTGGCGACGTACATGTACTTGTGGTAGCGATCCCTACATTCCATCCACGAAGTGATATACAATTTGTCTCTTGTAAAGTTTCGTTGAGAATTCTACGGTGCTCAATTTATACTGGGAAATGTGAACATTCGAGCCAAAAATGTGTAATAAATTTTCCTAAACAATGCGAAATGATGACCTTCTTGCGGTCTGCTTCGCCTAAAAATTCATTATTCCATTACTCCTCTACCATGTTGTAAATGTTTTTAAATGTTCGCCAATTTTTTTTCATAAAATATTGAAAGATAAAGAAGGCACATATCAATATGGAAAAATATTGAAAGTATATTGAAAAGGCGGTTCAGCTTTGTGAGGCGTGAAAGTGATATTTTTTATTCATGTAGTTTCAGCATATATCCTCAATTTCCATGTACTCGGATTTAAGGCAAATTTTATGGAAAGCGATGCATATGTTCTAGCTGTATTTGAAACTTTGGGTGGAAATTTGAGTGGGAGGCTTTGTATAGGAAGAATAACAATCACACTTTTTGTTTTCAGGGAGCGCAAAAAGTTACGAGCCGCCGACGTCTGTGATCAAACGCCGGCTAGAGGGAGCTGTTCAGTCCATTGACAATCGGCTTTTAAAAAAGCGCCTAACGGACATCATTCGCGCCAACAGTTGCCCATCCAGGTCAGTTCTTGGGGTTTAGTTTAAATCATCGAAGAATTTTCATGCGTGAACTGTTAACTTGAATTTTTCTATAAATTATTTTAGCGCATTTGTGAAACCTGTTCGTATATTTTGTGTTCCGTCTCACTTAGACTGAATTATTTGAAAAGCTGAAGTTTTGATAAGCTTTGCAGTGTATTAAAAACCGTCCAACAATAAAAATATTAAATTTTTAGGTCTGTCAAAATGTTGTTTACACGCTGTTGAATTGGTAGTGGTTTTATTTGAGGTATCCTAGCAGTTAATTTCTTTACTCTATCGTACAGTTTGGTACGATAGAATCAAAATGCTTAATGATTCCACACTCCTATGTTTTTCTTCGTAGGATCCCCAATGAAGCAAAGCTTCTACTTTTTCAACAGTGGTTCGATGTTGAAGATTATTAGATACAATGTTTACTCTAGGTAATATTTCACACATTTCTAGTACAAACCAGTGAATAATTGCTCCATCTTCTTGGTGCTTAACTTAGCCTAGAAAAGTTACTTGTCGAACCATGCAAATGCGTTGCTGTTATACAGACTTAGCGAAAAATTAGGACTACAAACTCTTCGCTAGTGATCTAGTTTGAGAAAAGGGCTCCCAATAGCGAGCATTTTTAGTATCTCGAATAAGTTTTAATACACTCAGCTGTAAAACAATGTGGGACAGATTAAATAAAATGAAATCTAAAAAAACGTAACATCCGAAAACTGGAGCGCTGATCTTCAAATCGTTTCAAGTTTTGCTACTGGTCAATACTACCATCTAGTATTCGTGAAGTAGTTGAAGGAATTGAAAAATGGTTGTCAGCGGTTTCAGTTTAATTGCTTATGGAGCGCAAGTTTACTTTAAAAAATAATGATCGAGCACTTCTAGGAGAAATACTTGTTTACGCTGTACGTCGAAGGCGGTGGAAAATTGTTATGTCTTAATTCCCAGGGCTTCAGTCCAAGCACATTTCAATCGCTTTAATAAAACAAACTGTTTTACAAAGAGTAAGCTCTGACCGTAGGAAACGAATCAGAAGCTTTGTGAAGGTCACCTTACAGTAATGTCCTGCTTTCTTGCCGTTTGTCAGTGGAAAAATATTTAGTAAAAAGCTTTTAATTCAAGCGTTCTTTGACTAGAAGTTATTTCAATCTTCAAAGCCGTACCCTTGTCGTAAATATTCAATTTGGTTACGTTACAGAAGTGTAAATGTTCCCCCAAGTGCTTAAATTTCCGTTTACATCACAAGCGATATAATGATATCGACAAGAGGAAGAGTTTCAAAATAGTATTGATGAGTTAGTACACTACCAACGTCTATGGTATCAGTTATCGTATGATTTTTCAAGTGGAAATTGGCGCGTTTTCTGTTTGATGAAGCGCCAGTATATTTGAGGGTATAATGGCTCTCGCCAGCAGGCTCAGTTTTTCGGGTACTTGGAAGTATTGTATGTTGTGAGTAATGTGCCTCGTCTTAATAATCATGGTGTTTTTTTTAGTCGTAAAGATATTCCTCAGACGTTCTCACAAACATCTGTTGGGTCCTGTCAGCATTGCAGTTTAAAAATAAATGCTCACCTGCTAATAAACCACAAATAAAAATATTTCAGCATTTCACTTTTCAGCTCAAATATGTAATGAATACCTCTCAAACGTGGGATGTATGTGACGGAAGGTGAGTGAAGTAGATTATTCTCAGGTATGGGAAAACGCCCACCCTCTCATAGTCAAGCACCTTGTATCTTTTCGGTTGGTGCTCTAGGTAGCATTTTACAGGAGAGCTGGGCAATGCGCTCAACGCAGTTCCTGCTGTCGGTGTTATGCTGGCTTCTCCTACAAGATATTGAGCGAAACTGCGAGCTCTAGGTAGTGGCTTGAAGCCACCCCGACTATTTCAGAGAGCTGCTACCTTCTATTACAAGACGAGCGAAACAGCTGAGCAATGCGCTTCACGCCGCCGCAAACACTTCAGTGTAGTGCAGTCTCTTACAAGAGAGGGTGTGAAAGCAGCACGAGTCACTGTGCGCTTTCACAAACGATGCTCGATCATTCACACTCTCAAGTTACGTTACTACTCTGCACGCATATCCTATCTGATAACCGGGGAATCTACGCATGTATCCTGTCGTAAACAACTTCTTCATTTTATGAATCCGCGTTACGCCTATTGTACTTCGCGAACACCTCGTCTAATATGTTTAAAATTTTCTGCTACGACATTTAAGTATTATAGGCTTGCTTAGAATACAACATAAATATTTTCATATTACTTCTTGATCCACTGATTCTCACCGCTCCTATGCATACTAAGCTCTTTTCTTGTATCATTGTCTCGCTCGAGGTGTTCTGGCTCTGTTAGTAGTCTCCCATACACTTGATTTAACGGCCCACATCGGATTTGCAAATGTGAATTGTTACATTCATACTTGTCTCCTTTCTCTTAGGTAGGGAAAACACATGAATATGTTTTACTGGTACGGTGTCGGGAACGATTCAGCTTGTGAACAGTATGTGCTCGATTTTTTAATATCACTGCCATTTATCTTTGCTTATTGATCTTATCATATCCCCACCTTTCCTGTTTACTTTTCTCTCCTAACGTCACTCACATTCTAAAAGAATTTCGAGTATTCAGTACAATGGTGAACGTATTAATCTCCGACATCAGTACGCCATCTCATCTTTTGCAGTTCATATTCCTAATTCTTTTAATCTTTCACTCTTAATTTTCCACGAATTATTCATTTTTTGAAATTCTCGGAACCATACTTGAAATAAGTATTGACCCCGTTTTGAATTTTATTTTCTGCCCTAGTCGATTAGTCCGCAGCCATTTGTCGGTCTTTTTTTCCTGGAACCTGCTCATTTGGTAGTATTTCGAGTGCATCCAGGGTACATTTTTTGGTATCATCGCGTTTCTCTGTGTATACCGATACAAAGGTATAAAAAATGCTTCAGAATGGTTAGGCCATAGATTTGAGGTTTTTGTTTTACTCTTATCTCAAAATGTAGAATTGTCAATAGTAAATTTTCACTTGTTTCAGGTTGCGATCTACGGCAGTGATCAGTCGCCGCTACGGTCGCATGAAGCTAAGACGGAAACGCTATCTGGAGGACCACTCAAATCGGGTGACACGTTCAACTGAAAAAAAATCTCGTTTTGCGAAATCAGGTGATAAGTTTACAAGAATCGAGAAAGAAAATGGAGATCGAAATTCAGAACAGGTTGCCAAGGTACATAATGAAGAAGAGAAACTAGTCCATTCCGGCAATTCTACTCAACGTAATCGAAGGAATAGACGCCAACAAAATCTATCACGCCCGAAGATTTTACGACCGTCAATTCTCGAAGATTCAGAAGAAAATGAATCTGAGACTGATTCATCTGCGAGGAGTTTCGCTGGAAACGAAATGAAAAAGGAAACAATTTCCAACGGAAGAAACCCTGTTGCCATAATACCAAGTCGACACCTGCTTAAAAATAAAATGGCACACAACTCCGAACGTCTTTTGCGTGGAAGTAAAAAAACTTCTGCCTGTAATGCAAATCAAGTGAAGTCGGTTTCGACTCTGAATCCCTCAAACATTCAGTCTAAGCATACGCTGAGCAAATGGAAGCTGACCTCCAAAGGCTCAGAGGCAAGATGTCGGACTCCACGTGACGGCGGTTCATCCATTAGGGGGAACAAATTTTTCTCCCAAGTGAAAGACAACTCAGCTTCTAGCCTGACTAGTCGTAGTTGCAGTCCTGTTGTTAGAGAAAATCGGTCAGATTTGACAACGAATTCTAAAGCCAAGCGGCCAGTTCTTCTCTCCAGGAAGAAGAGTTACCATCCGCGGCGCATTCTCAGTGATGAATCAGATGGTCCCGATAGCGATTGCGGTCGTTTGGGAATCAGAAGGTGCAAATTCGAACGAGGTCAAGGTACGCAGCATTCTAACCTTGACGATACTGTCGGTAAACGTTGGCATGGTAGGAGAGTTAGGAAAATATCAAGTGATGAGTTAACTTCGGATAGTTCTGACGAAATTGAAGTCTCTTCAAATAAAAGAACAAATGTTAACGCTAGTAAGTGCTCATTTGTTTCTTGCAACAAGCAAAGGAATGCTGAATTTCCTTCATCTGAGAATACGTTTGGAACAAAAGGTGTTTTTGCTGGACCAAAAAAGTGGAAGAGAATCATGCGCCCTCCTGTTGACTCTTTTGAAACCAGTGACGCTTCATCAGATGGCGAAGAAAGTGTAAACAAGATGGTGCACTCAAATTTTCGTTCTAGAAGTAGAACAAAGACAAAAAAAAATTCATCCCTTCAGAAAAATTCCGTTGTGATGTGTACTCCAAAAAAGTGCGTGGGAAAGTCTTGCTCGGCAAAATGTTTAAAATCTTCATCATTGAATTGCTCGAAATTTCACGACCAAGTTCTAAAATCGAATTCATTAGAACTTCAGAAAGCTCGATCAGATAGGGAATCGAAAGTGGAGTCAGAAAGTATCACTCGAAATGTACGGAGTTCTGGTCGCTTGCAGCAAACGCGAGGCGTAATTGCCCTTAGTGGCGAAAAAATACGCCGAAGAAGTGCCTTAATTTCTAACGAACTCAGCAAGACTGTACTGCAAAATGAAATGACTTTACAAGACGTAGAAAGTCTTCCATCATGCTCGAAATCTGGAAAAACTGTATTGAAGTCTAAAATATCCGACGGTTCCGACTGTGTAAAGGCATCGGCTTCAGAAGAGAAGTTCCCTAATGATGACGTTCCAACGCCTAGAAATCGTAAATCTGCTAAAAATTCATTGAAAAGTAAAGCAGAGGATACTGTCACATTTCGAAAAAAGACTTTCCGTTCAAAAACAACCCGAAGTTGTTCAAGGGTGTCTCCACTCCGTAGTAATTTAAAGGGTGAGGAATGGAAGAATAATCTATCGGTATATCGTAATAGTAATTTGCGTCCTTCTGGCCTTTCCCAGCGTGCAGAGGTCCAAGAAATGAAACATTCTGAATCTGACAATGAAATATTAAATTCTATCAAATCTAGTTTATTTATAAATGAACAGTTGAACAAGTCGCCAAGTGAAAACTTTCGAACTAAACAGAAGACATTTCGTGCTTCTAATCAGAATAAAAGATCTCACAGTGAAGATCTCAGTGAAGATGCAGAAAATAAGCAATTGCAATTCGAGCCGGATAGCAAACATGAAGAAAAGAGCAAACATGTGCATTCTATTAGTATGTTATCTGTTCCAACTCGGTCTCGTGTTTCTGAAACACGATTGACAGCAGGAAAAACGGATGACGATGTCGTTAGGAAACGCTTAATCCGTAGGCGGTCTGTTTCTTCGGACCGTTTGAATCGTGTTTCACCTAAAAAACCTCGTTTGTTTATAAATAATCATAATTTTTCCGATTCAAACGTTCCCGTTTGCTCGGCAGGTTACGTGAGGAAAGACTCGATCTACAATGACAGATTGACAGACCTAATGTCTTCTAAGTGTTTTCCCACAGAATCTACTCCTCAAACTTCATCCACGAAAAAGATTAAAAACAGTAAAAGTAGAAGTCAGGGCAAAGGTGCATCAAGGAAGAATTCAGAATCTGAATTGCACAAGCCAACGTCTCGCCGTAAAAAAGTCTCCGCTCAACAGAAACGAAAATGCGTTTACGTAGAGGAATTTACATGCCGCGAATGTGGACTACAGTTTGATTCTTCTGAATCTTACCTTTCCCATGACCGCGACGACTGTGCCAACATCGTGTATGGAATGGGTCTAATGGCGGATGATCAACTCTACGAGTGCCCGCATTGTCATCTCACCTTTGCTTATAAGTCAACCCAGAAAAAACACTCTTCTTCTTGCCGTAGCTCTCGTCCTAGAAAAGCCCCTAAACAGCATTTGCTCGACCATTCGACCCAATTATCTTTACCGCCTGCTGTTCATACCATTTCAGACAAGAAAGAACCACCAGAACACGCCGACGTCTCGCTGTTAGAAGATCTTTCAGCTACAAAAAATTCGGATGTTGAAACCTCGAAATTCAAGACGTTTCTTACGTCTGATTCAGGTAAACTTGAACGACTTGACGGTTCCAATGTGAGCACTCCAAATACTGTTGGCGAAAATCAAGAAAGACATGCTGCCAAGGAGAATGAAACTATAATTAACTGTAAGAAAAGGAAAGCTATATCCTTGCTCTCTGTATCTGATTCTGATTGTTCCGGAGATTTTTCTGTTGAACGTCCTTCGATGAAGAAATTGAAAAGAATGAATGAGAGGTCTTGTTCGTCAAAAACAAAGATTGAAGTTTTGAAGCAACGCAATAATGGCAAGGAATGTGAACTTGAAAAATGCACGCTTGCTAAAAACGAGCAAAATTCTCCTACATGTGAAAATCAAAATCAAATTATTGAGCTACAAGATAGTTCTGATGCCTCTACTGATTCGAGTCCAAAACGTCCTTTATTCGTTCAAACATCCTCTGTAAGAGTAGATGTTGACTCAGGTGTTCTTACCAATACCTCTACTGCCATGAAATCAAAAAAAAACTTTGGTTATGTATCTAACCAGGCTGTAGGGAATGCAAGTTTTTCTTCAAGTAATTCTGTATGTAAATCAGTTATCGGTCAGGTGAAGTACAATGGAAGAAAATCTAATATTCCTATTGATTCTGTAAGTCCTCAAAATCCTAATTCAGAATTAACCATTGCTCTGATAGATTTCGGTAATGTCTTGGAAGAGAAATGTTTCAAAGATCGGAGTATGGTGGAAGTTGCAGCTCTTATGCTACAGTATCGCCTGAGTCCTAATCAAGTTAGAGACTCTCTTCTAGTTGCGTGTCCTAGTATTGGTAGTGTTGAAAAACTTTCTGGAAGTACAACTTACGGAAACGTGAGAACTGATCTTGGTGTTACTAGAAAAACTGCTACTGACAAAGAAGCTATATCGCAGTCATTACAAGTATGGTTGCCTTCACAGCCCTTTGCTGAGGAAAGCTTACCTGTTGTAACTGGCAGTCCGTGTACTTGGTGTGCTGTGCTGCAAGATCTAGTCAATCAGCCCCACTTGCAACAACTTCATTTGCTTCTTATAGAAGCCGCTCGCACCCAGAAAGAACGAGAGCAACAGACTGCCCGAGCGAACGACCACTGCAGGTATCTGTCAGTGGACTGTTCTCCGGAAGACTTACTTAAGTCTGTTTCAATTCTTGAAGAGATTATTAAGCAGATAGCGGATATTAAAGTGGAACTATCTCGTCGAGAAATGCTGTTCGCCATGAAAGAAACATTTGAAGCCACCATTTCATGATCTTATCTCAGTATTAGAATTATTTAAATTATTTGGAATCGTGATATCAGTTTGGCCTTATTGTTCGGGTGAGTGTTTCATTGTAAATCTGAGTTTGTTTTGAACTAAATACTGAACCGTAATAATTTTTTCAATTAAGAGGTCCGTAAGAAGATATTTTCTCGGTGATTCATATCTTTATTCTTGGGAAATACTGAGCAAGATTCATGATTTAGCCACATATGTGTAGAAAATTAGAAGAAAATTGTGTGAATTAGGTTTTACTTTTATAATAGAAAAACAAAAAATCGGGCTGTTCGTGTTGAGTAGCTAGGGTGACACTAAGATTACAAATAGCATAAATGTTTTTTAATTAGAGATGCTCAACAATATGGTATGAGTGGCTTATCTCTGGAACAGAAATTAGGCTTCACTATGGCACGTGACTACTGTGGACAAATCAGCTAGTGTGGAATATTGCTGTTTAATTGAATAGGATATACTAACGGCATATAGATGTATTTTGGAGGTGGCTCGTAAGACGTGTTCTCCGGTATGAAATATGCTAGAGCAACGCTCGTTCCGAGAGAAGTAGTAAAAATTCGATATTATGCGCTGCAGATTGTAAGAACTGCAAATGAATGATCTGTTGGCCTTTTGATGAGGTTTCGATCGGTCTTGATGACATCCCTCGAGTCATGAACGCTAGAGAAAGGAACTTATCGCAAAATCAGGCGTATATCAATTTGGTTCGTAACCGTCAGTTTTGTGTGTAAATTGCTCTTTACAATTTGTCGTTAAGGATCATGATGTTTATTTCCACGATCTTCTTCATCGGTCAACCTTCATATCAAAGAAGAATGAAAGTGAATGTGTTTACCAAATTATCTCACTTTTACGTAAAAACAGGTATAGCTACTTGATCGACCTTGAATATTCAACCGGGTTTGTTCTCTGTTATTTTTGCCCGATGTTTTTTGTGTCATTGAAATGCGATGCAACTCTTGATCTCTTCTATTCCTGACTACACACATTATTCTAAAATTTGAGTTAATTGCGTAAGCTTAAGCGGAAGTAGCTTGAAGTTTTTAAATATTTTTACTTTTAAAATTTTACCTACCGGTCGTGGACTTCTTGATTCGAACTTCAATCCATTTTCTTAGACGATTCCAATCAGCATTGCCTGTCATTGTAATTACCGAAGTCTGCTCATCGGATTGTGATTGTTTTAATAACGGCTGGAAACAATAGGAAATCTGTACAAATAAATATATCACATTCCGCTCAAAAATTGGCAGTTCTTATTACAGGTATCGTTTCAGTTTTACTCTCAAATTCCATGATGACAATTGTCCCACTCTGTTTCTGTAGGCACAGTGTGTTGCACGGATGTATAAACCTCTAAGCCCTTACAAGTGTTTTTCCTCCTGTTTGCACTTCGTAGGTGTCGACAAATACAGGCTGTATCAACAGGTGTATCTAAACATTGCACCTCAATGGTGTCACCGAGAATGTAGTCCACGAGTTCTATTGCGAATTTCTCCGTCACTGTTTGAAGTGTGTAAATGACGAGTATAATATTTTCCGTCGACAGGAATTTTTCAGCTCGATCATCGAAATTGCTTTGGTGTTGTCAGCTAATTGCTGATCTAAGTGGTTAAGTGAATTAATCAGAATGATGACACATATTTGTAACGTTTTCGTTTGAGAATTTTACTGCCTAGTGAACACTTGAAACCATCGTACCACTTGGAATATGAATGATAGTCTCCTTGAAAATGGTTATTTTCATTTTGTTCGTTCTTTGTACGAGTACTCTGGTAAGAAAACTTGAACAAGTGATTACTCGTGTACTGCGCGAGTTAATCGTCATACTGGAGTTTCAATACGAAATGTTAGAACTGAAAGAATAATAAATTTTAATAACAATATTAAGGATTGCAAGTATTGATAATTCATATAATAAGCTCTAATATAGTGCAAAGAATACCAAATAATTCAGCATTTTTCTAGAGCATATTTTAGAATCTGGCTTGCATCCTTGGTTCCTTAGATACGTTCATAATGTATGTGAAGCAAATTTAGCGGCTAATGACGAACTAATTTATAAATTACCTGACAGGCTTCTTAGCTAAGGTTGATGAGGTTTAAACGAGACTTCGTCTAACAGAAATTTGTATTTGGTATTATTAAATAATAAAGCACACATTCTAGCATATAATCCGCGTTAGACTTATTTTCCCCTTGAGGATTGGGATGTTTTTGATCCCTGTATCATCGAAGTCGTGTCATTGGGCTTCGCTCATCGGCCTCCTACGCCGCATCCTATTGGAATCCTTGCTCTCTTGGTGCGTTCTATAAGAGGCTGAAAATTGTAGAAATGTCTTAGGGAGAATGGTCGAGTAAAGTCAATTTCATAACCCGAAATTTTGCTTCCTTTGCTTCCGCTTAAGTTTTGCCATAAAAAGGCATGAGATCCACCTAGCACAAACTTAACGCAACTGTAATACCTTTGTGATGATCGTTTACTACTCAAATTAATTTATTCCAACTCTGCTACGATCTCAAAATTGTCAAACGTCAATCGCTTTCACGAAAGTAAACCCGTTAATGCTTAGCGTACAGTTTTATCCATACTTGATGGTGCCAACACTGAATAAGAACGATGGCAACAGAAGATAGTACCAATATGTAGATGTTCAATTGATTAGAAGTGTACAAAGAGCCTCTACATTTTTATGCCCTGATAACTCGTGCATGAAGTGTAAAAGTGAGCTAGTACTAATTTATTTCTTCATTTTGATATTTGGTACCTCAAGGCTTTTACCCGTGCCATTTACGGAATCTTGTGTATTTTAGTAAGTGGACAATATTTCCCATCAAATGTGATGTCTGATGCAAATCACCCTGTAACGACTAGGTTTCTTGAAAATTAGCTAGATTTGTTGAATAAACTGCATTCATTGATGGGTTGATAAAGTACGGTTTTAATGTTTACTATGGTGGTGATCTGAGGATTACTATCATGCTAATTTTCAACGCGTTCACTAGGTACTGGAATTAGTTATGCCACTCAAACATAAGAGTACTTTACTGTGTTAGATCTACGAGCTATGCAGTGGTGAATTTCAACTGGTACGCTGCGCAGTAGAGGGATGGAGCTTTTCTCAGATTTCGTGCATCTGCTGAACTGGTCTGAACGAGATGACAACCGGCTCTCCCCAGTTCAGACAACCCTAAAATACGCCATCACTCTCCGTTCGTTCTCGTCAAACTTGTGCACTGAAAAGCTAGTGGTTTTGTATATTTGATCTACCATATTATAAATAAGTTTTTCAATGTTTGAAGTGTCAAGTTGACTAATGCTGCCATCACGCGATGGCCAGCTATAACTTCATAGTACGTACATACTCTGATACTGAATTCTTAAGTGATTTAACCTTACAGGTGAAATTACGTCAAGGGCTATGTGTGGCTTTTGACGAGATATGACGTGCAGATATTTGGGTATGACATGTAACCTTACAGGCTAAATTACGTCATAAACCTGTGCGTCATTCTAATGCATCTCCAAGAGGACATCTTAGGTTGTTGCAGAGGTGTAGTTCGCAGGGCCTTGGTGCGAAAATAATACCGTCAAGTATGGAGTTAAGCTAAATCGCTTCTTAAGGGTTCACTCTTGACTTGATTCACATTCAAGGCTGAATTTGAAATTGTGAAATTGCTAGCAGACCTAAGTACAGTAGATGGCAAACATATTTGACACGTTGTGTTGTCTTATCATGAAATATAGAAGACAAATTTTAATGAAACGTCCATCAAATATTTCATGGAGGTATCTATCTGAATATGTGAGGAAGCTGAAAAACGATTCTTACAAAAAAGATTATTCCCTATGATGGACACGAGCCATGTGCCATAATATTTACCACTAATTGTTCATATAAAGTAGCGTGTCCTCCAATCTGTCCAACGGCTTCCCGATGTTTTCCGTATTTTCTAAGAGTTTATTGAATGAATATGTTTTCAGTTCCATTCTTCTTGACAAACGTTATTCAATCCCTTGACATTGATTTTGGGTTTCTTGCATGGTCTCTCAACTTGAACTGTTTTCGGATTGAGTTCCTGTAACTAGTATGGCCATTCGAAGATTTGAAAACCATTTTGAATTAACCAATCTTTAAATACTTCAGTCTTGTGCATTTGTTCATTGTTTTCCTGGAATACGAGATCTTAGTGTATTTTGTAACATTCCTTATGGCTCATTTTTCAAACTCCATTAGAAGAAGAACAACCCCAATCATGATACTTCCAACTCTATATTTGACTATGGGGATTGTGCTCACTGGTTTGTATCATCTTCCCTATGCCTCCACACAGTTAATGACTCCTGCTTCGCCCATATCAATATGAGACGCAATCAAGGTGAACTACATCATTTATCATATCATTTGCATGAGTGTTCAATACTTTTGCACACGGTTCATTTTGGTTGTTGGAAATGAGTTTTTGTAAACTAAGTCTCCTCTTCCTCCTTCCTCTCATTACATTTGTATGTTATGACAGGCATTGTTCATTAAAACATTTCATCTTCCATTAAAATTGGCCGTCCATTTTTCATGATACGTAAACTCAATGTAACAACTACTTTTACTACCCACCGTAAATTAGTCGTTTTTTGTGACCACACAGCATGTCATCCTTAACGACAAATTGGCACTCTCATAGCCATGCGTTGCAATTACTGCGGAATCACAAATAATGGCTACATAATCGAGCGAACTTGCATTCGTAGCTGGTTAGCCCTTATCTATCCGTATACCATTTTTTACTCATGTAGTACTTGACGTTCTGTGCGCTCAATCTCCTGCACGACTACCGTCGATGCATTGTGCATTTCGTATTTGAATTTATTATCTCGTCTAATACCTCCGGGCTTAGTCATAATTTTGTTTAATTTTGTTCTCTTTAGTATGCTAACGCGAGTTGTACAACACTGGAAAGTTTTGAAAGTTTCTGTTTCACATCTCTGATTTTCTATATATTTTGAGGGGACGCTGATTATACCCAGAAAATAATGCGTATCCTATTTTCATCAGTGTCCTTTTTAATAGCAATGTAAAACGAGTCCTCGTTGTGCCGGAATATGAAAAACAAGTTGAACACGTTTTGATTGCATAATTCACCTTCATGTAGTACTAACCAGCCGCAAGGAAACTCGCAATTACAAACGTTTATGGGCTTGAATATGCGAGTAATTTAAAGACAGTAAGAAAGAAATGCTTTGAATTTGAAGGTAACCAGAAATCAGTATGGAAAGTTGGATTTCATGTCAAATGGTTCTGTATTACGTGATTTTCTTGAGAATAGGACGTGATGTTCTTTTGCTGGACCTGAAGAAGATGGTTTCTTTGCTAGGAAAGAAGCTCCTTGTCTTAATTTCCATATTCGAAAATAAAAATACAAGTTGATGGTAAAATTTGCTAAGGTTTGAAATTGTAAAATATTTTCGAAAACACTGGATAAATATTTCATTCAACTTAAAATTGGAAGACATGCTTCTTGTGAAAGTATAACTCGAGGTTATTTTTCGTCATTAGCGTGCATGAAACTTATCATTGCTACATTCCCAAAAGCACAATGGGGTGAGGGAGTTTAGTTCTAAATTGAATGGAATTGGAAAGTTAGTGCTTGGGTATTTCAATAACATGACTTTGAAATGGCGCTTCCATGCAGCCGAGAAGGCTTGGTAACGATATTTTTCCTTGGCTTAGGTAGCTTGCTTACCAGAATCCACTCGAGCCTTAGGCAAAATTTAATATCGGCTTAAAAATCTCCAATCTCCAAATCAAGGAAACCTACATCCGGTATTAATGGGATGTGTGAAAATTTTAGTTTAGGTATGCCCAAGATAAGCAGAATGTCGTCAACGGCGGGCAAGATCCCAACATTGATTTTTAGTGAAAAGTGTTTGACCAATGTTGTAAACTACTATGAATTTCAAACTATATACATTCATATTCGCCGGTATATAAGTAACAGATGTTGGCACATTTCGTGATTGTCGGTTGCCTCATATTTCTGCAAAAGTCCCGTCATTGCTAGATGCGGACTTCAGGATGAGGATTTTTAGCTCGAAAGGTAGAAGTGCGTTCATTTATTACATCTGCAAATACTGTTCTTGGATCAATACCATTTTGAACAACGTTAGTAGCGGGTTGGCGTTCTGTTATTCTTGAGTGTCAAAGTTTAAAAATATGTTGAGTACGAATGCTGTACACATTTAGTCAGCAGCGTACAGAATTGGTTTTGACTCCAAGAAGTTCATATTCATCGCTTTTGAAAGTCATTAGTAATAATTTTAACTAGTACTTCACGAAACCAAGTGCTTTTCAGGATAAGCGAATATCAGAACCCTTCACATTGCAATGTTTTACACGGCTCTGTCTTGAATGACTGCAATCGGGAAGTGTTCTCAAGGATCTGGACTGCATTAAAAATGCAAGTATATTGGTTGGGCGAATACGTTGAAAGTTTCTGTTTAAAATTAGTTGCTGGTTCTGCTTGATTCATGTCAAAATAGTGGTCGGCTTAGCTTCTAGTACTTCTCAGTCCGAGGAGTACTTTTAGTACTTCTCAGTCCGTAGTCGAAGTGAGTTTTATACCTGGTGGAATCAGATTCTTGTTAATCTGGTACAGTGCAAGAGATTACTTGTAAGGTATTTCTCCTTGGGCTGTTTCACGTAAGTGAGCGTATTGGACGTGTGTGAACAAGGGTTTCTCTACTCGACCTGATCTCATTGTATTTTAAGAGCATTTTCGTATTCATATTTTCACAACGGAAATGTGGATTCTACTTCATATCGAAAGATTTTCTCTTAATGAGATCCTCTGTCAGTGTATTTTATAGACAATTCTCGGTTTGGATTCGCAATACTAGTATTTTTGAGTTACTCTCGGACGAGGTCGAGTTGTGAGTTGGGCTAGCGTTCACTCGTTTGTTTGTTAGGGATTACCTCTTTTTCGTACGAATGTAGGCATTACAGTACCCAGAAAGAGTTGCCGTTTGAGTAAGTTTTTCCTGTAGGGAATCCAGCGTTCTGCACGACTGACTCATTCAAACCATTGCTTAGGAACTGATTTATTTAGCCGAGATTCTCGTCGCTTTTGTCAAGACACTTCTTGAGTTACAGTTATAAAATACCGATGCACGATGAAGAAACTTATTCACGTGAATGTATCTGCGTTACATTTTCCGTGACATTTTTTCTTACACTGTGGTGTAATTCGTACGATGTTATTTATTTTGCAGAGGATAATTTTGAAATATTTTACTTGTACCTGCTCTCAAGCATATTCGGTCCGTTTTTGTTGCAGACTAGTGCTGGGCCCAGCATCCACTTCCAAGCAGAAAGAGAGCTCCTCTTGAGAGTATTGTTGGGGAATAACTACTAACAAGGTTTGTTTTCATAAGATTCTACCATATGGTCATAAATTTTGGGTATTTCATAAAAATATAATTTATATTATGTTTTTTTATGTTCTGGGTTACATGATCATGTAGAGCGCTTCATGACAAACAAGTGAAAACGCCAAAAACTTGCTTTGACTAATTGCCGCTCAAAGTTTGACGAGCTTCACCATCATTTGTGCGTTTCACCATTTTATTTCGAGGGACTACTGCACCTTATAGACGAGTCGATATTGCTTTGTCGACCAGCTCGAAAGATAAGGGATAGGATGGGAGAAAGTGGTGCCACAGAAAAGGATATGCGAGACACAGTGTTTTCGCCTGTCTGGCACGGAAGGCCTCATAGCCTAAATGTACAGCTGCGCCAACAATTGTTCATACCCTTGTATTGTTCTTGAATATATTTGAATAAATCCTCCCGTAGGTTAACTTTCTTAGAATGCGTACACCTAAAAATTTTGAAGGTGTGCTGGAATAATATGCAAAATGAGTTTTTGTATTATTTTATTTTAAAGAAATAATGCACATTAATAGCAAATGAACAATGTTCATATTTATTCATACTCTCTCAATAACCTGTTGGGGAAACCTTAATTTGTAAAAACCACCTCCAGACAATTTCTATAGTTCATAAGGTTCTTGCAAACATCAACGGAAATCTTTGATCACTCGTCTTTTACAATATCCTCCAAGTTCTTCAACATTGTTGGGTTTCCTGACTTATTCTTTGCTGCTGCAAAACATTGACTTCATTGCCTTTTAACAATTTCTGAATTGATTTTGCAGTATGCTTGGGTCTTTATCAAATGTTTACTAGAAATTTTAACATATTGGTTTTGTTTCATGATTCCTTCAACCTTCACAATCCTTCCAGTTCCACTGGTCGAGAAACATCCCCAAGACGCGACTCCCACTACCGTGTTTTACAGTTGGAAGAGTGTTTTTCTGTTTGAATGCTTCACCTGTTCTCCAGACAAAAGAAACTTCCCTGTAACCGAAAAGTTCCATCTTTGTCTCATCTGAACAAAGAACCAACAACTAGAAACTAGTCTCTTTATCAATATATTCTCTGTCAGAAGAAAATCTGGCTTTAACGTGCCTAGCCGTAAGAAAAGGTGTTTTCCTGTGTCTGTATCCTATCAATTCTTGCTCATTAAGTGTTCTTTGTAAGGTTGAACCTCGAAATTTCGATTCCCTTCATACTGAGATTCTGCAACAGCAATTTACCTGGGATTTACCTATTTTTATTCACCCTTCGCCCCACTTTTGTTTCCGATCGAGGTGAGTTTCTTTTTTCCTCGTCTTGGAAGGTTCAGGATCGTATTAAACTTTTTGTACTTCTGTATAATGCTTTCAACAGTTAATACAGGGACTTCAAACTGCTTCGAAATTTATTTGTAGCCCCTGCTGCTCTGTGTGAGCATCCTCAATTTTCCGTCTTAACTTTATACTGTCTTTGTCTTCACCATGTTGTCTGAACTAGGGCTAAAATTTAGATAAGGTATTTCATGGATGCTAACGTTAAGTAAACTAATTAGAATACTCTAGAATAACCTGAAATATCTGCAATATTAATTAAATTCACGTATAAATCTTGCATTGCTTATATATACTTTAGGTGTTCTACAGTACTTTTTGAGATGGGTACGAATAAATATGGACATGGTTTATTTGCTATTATTGAACATAATTTCTTTTAAATAAATTGATACGAAAACTCGCTTTGCGTTTCATTCCAGGGCACCTGCGAAACTTTTGGCATAAGCATTGATAAGAAAAGTAGCCCATGGAAAAATTTATTCGATTATGTTCAAGAATAATACAACGGCGTAAATAATTTTAGGCGGAACTGTGTGACGAAATTCCTTAACGGTATTAGTTTGTATCACGCTGCCTCCGTATGTGCCAGCGCAACCATTTGTGTGAAAATTGCTAGTAGAATAAGCAAATTATGAATTAAATCGTCCAAGCTCGTAATGTCCCTGTAGCATCGAGGGTGTGTTTAATGACTAGAAGTCGCCCAGACCAGATTACTAAAACGGACTAATGATTTTCATCTCAGTTGAATACTGAATTTGTTAGCTGAGGTCGGTGGAATGTTGCATAGGTATTTCTGTTTTTTTTAGGTGCACCATAAACTTTTAATAAACAAAAATAAATCGCATAGCGTTCACGAAACGGTTACATTTCGAGTACGTTGAATTTGTGCATTTTTTCGGGAAGTTTCAACGCATGAGTCATATTTTTGCCGTTCGGCTCTTCTTAACGATACTTGTTTCCGCTCCTAGAATACATCTAGTACATGTAGTAGCCTAAGTTAGGCTAAATTTCGGCTGTCGGGACTAAATATCTTGAATATCTTGAAAATGTTTGGGCATTTATACCCTGGGGTGCCACCGGTTTGTGTGCATGGTGTCCCTTCCCATATCCGCGAGTTGTTGAATGAGACCGTTTCCCTCCGCCGTCTGATGATCGTGAG
>VOMN01115385.1:0-11521 GCA_014899125.1 Orchestia grillus
GATGATTTTTCCGTAAAGATACCTGTGAATTTGTCGCAGTGTACATATGCGTGTCAGCCCTGGTGCAGGTGCGTTGAGTCTTCTGTACACCTCCATCTGGTGTAGCGGTACGGCGACCTCAGCTCGAAACGGCATTTTATGTAAAAACCTTCCAGCATTTTCCACGTATCAAAATTCAATGTAAATTTTTTCCGCATAATCGCGCCAGGACCAGCTGGATGCGAGGGTTTGAAAATGACCTAGTTTTGGAAACAGATACCAATGGCGCAATGAGATAATAGGTTGGATTCTGATATGATCATCACAACTATATGCACTCACAATTTATTATCTAAAAGTACTTTTCTCCGTGAATATACACGTTAGTAGCGTAAACATTAGCTTGTTTGCCTCCTTTTTTACGAGACCTCTGATTTGTACCCGGGAATTCGGTTACCTTTGTGAAAGGAAAACTCCACATTCTCATTCTTGAAGGGCAGCACACCAGAGTAGCTCGGGCCGAAATACCCGAATTTCTTCCGAGGAATCCACGTTGAATTTTTGGCCTATTGGTGGCCATAAATAGTATTATCGGTGAAGCAACAATACTATTGGTAGTATTATTGGTATTATTGGTAGTAGTATTATTGGTGACGCATTGATACTCACCAAGAGGCTCGCCATGCTCCAGGAGACGGTCGTACAGCTTGCCAGTCTGCTCCCTGGGCAGGTACAGCTCCCAGCCCTCCTCGCCCGTGTACGACAGTTTCACAGCGTTCGCCGTCAGGTCACCGAAGCTCACCTGGAAATGTAACGAAATTTTGAATTGCCTCGTCAAAGAGAAGTCATTTTTGAGCTTCTATCACGAAGAGTGTTTTTTTCAGTTGAATAAGCTTTATGTAACAAATTGAAGGTGTACCGTCTAATGAGGTGTGTCACGTGCTGAAATTGTGCCGTCTAATGAGGAGTGTCACGTGCTAAAGGTGTGCCGTCTAATGAGGTGTGTCACGTGCTGAAGGTGTGCCGTCTAATGAGGTGTGTCACGAGCTGAAGGTGTGCAATTTTCAGTGGATAAAATGATATTTTAGCAAGCTATTCTAAAATTACTTTATGGGGCACATCAGGGAACATCAGGAGACACATCACGGGGCACATCAGGAGGCACACCAGGGNTATATTTCTCTCATCAGTCCAATACCTAAACTCATTTAACATTCACAAATTAATTAAGTTTGTTGTTCTGCACTTAGTAACGTGTGCTGCCACTGGACTCGCATTTGGGCGAGATATGCGCTTTCCCGATGCAGGTTCCTCACTCATGCCGTCTCATCCTCAATGAACAAGCAACAGTTCCTGCATCACGTGATGGCGCCTCACGAGACAGCAACGCACGACTGCCTCGTGAAAATGTAGCGAGAAGAAGCCTCCCGTCGCCTGAAGGTAACACCATTATCCCTCATGCTTGCAAAGACTTCGAATTACAGATTGATTACCCGCAGTGATGTTTAGGGCCTCGACATCCCCTCCACCGAAACGGAACGACTTTCTCCAATTGAGGAAGGTCTTCAAAGAGAATGCGGAACTTCGCTTTGACACTTGTGCTACTCCTCAACAGTTACGAAAGCTGTTCCATCAAAAGATTGCGAGCGTCATTTGTTTATGTCTTTGAAGTGGGCAAAAGTAGAGAGATGTGCAGTTTAACAACACACGAAGGGAACCCGGGACAAACACATGTTGTGACCCATTTAGAAGCTGCAACTGTTGATGGAAAAGATAATAATTTTTGTAGGTTTACATATTTGTGATCAAATTTATATTAATTCTCTCTTTCTTCTACTAGGTTCGAAACTTGGAAATTCCAATATAGGAGCTTACTTGATGATTCTTCTCGAAAAATATAACTTTAATCAGATGTCTATAAGAATTTAACTTCCATTTGAATAGACTGAATTGAATTTGATTGCGGGTCCGCGGAAATTAACAGCGTTGGCCTCTAAATTAATTTTTAGAATTTTAGCTAGAATTTATGTTGTAAAATGAACCTTTCTTACAAATCGATTAACCACGCATGGATCTATCTCAGGGGCACTTAAGTTTAATTGAAAGCAACTGAATCAATACAGGTAAAAATATACAAGTTTTGAATTTAAATTAGAGTAACGAAAATTAAAACTCAAAACTAGTATGTTCTACAGGCATTTATTTTGCATTGTTCGGCGGATTAATCATACGGACGTACTTCGGCACGGACAGTCCACTTTTCAAAGAGTTTTACTTCAAGTCCTCCTGACGTCATCAGTCACAGGTGCACACAGCCTTTCATCCCAGAGTCGCGATCGGAAAAAACATAGACCAGAATTTTTCTCCGAATGTAAAAGTCTTCAAAAAACCAAAAGCTGCCTTCGTTTTTCGCATCGGTTCACTCAATTCAAGCGTTCCATATTTAATTAAAACCCTTCAATCGAGCTTCCAGGTCTTGGATTCTGAAGTACAATAATTCATCGCAAGGTTTCCAAAATGTCTCGCTTCTCAAATGCGGGCGAATATTGCTCCTTTGAAGAGTTAGAGGCCTTTCAACAAATTGCTGCCGCCATATTCATTCTATTTATTCGCAAATGAGGGAAGTTCTTACCCCATCCAACCCCCTTGCAGTCCCCCACGACTTTGCCGGGCCAATGTCCTCACAAACAAGGAGTTCTTCACGCCGACCTCGACCCGCTCCTAGTGTCCCCAAGTTATAATTACACGCCAGAAGATTCAAAGGCTTCTTGAGACTTGCAAATCGTCAAACAGATTCCAGGTTCGATATTTTAAAGTTTCTTCGGGTAGAAATCGAATGAATCCTAATTTTTGTGGATTAATTCGAACTGCGTTCCGGTCACCTGAAGCAGCGCAAATTCGCGTGGAAAACGATCGTGTGCTGTGATTTGTGAAGCGTACACCAGGGCTGCTGTAGCGGTCACCCAACCCTCACACGACCCTCACACGACACTCACACGACCCCCACACTACCCTCACACNTCACACGACACTCGCACGACACTCACACGACCCTCACACGACATTCACACGACCCTCACACGACCCTCACACGACATTCACACGACCATCACACGACCCTCACACGACACTCACACGACCCTCACACGACACTCGCACAACATTGACACAACACTCACACAACATCCACGCGACACACACAACTCCAACGCACCACTCAGAGCCCACAACACACACACCTCTCACTCATTACACACAACACGCACCGCACGGCACCTAAGCCGCACGGACCAGCGTAAGAACGCACACGAGCTCTGCAGGCTTCGATCAACAGGTATTTCATTAGCAGCGCTCGATCCGTGGGTCCGTGATTAATAGGTCTCCGATTAATAGCCCTTTGAATAATAAGCGTCTGACCGATCAGTATTCTCCAGGACTAATCTCGCACAGCACAGGAAAATTTTTGCTTATGGAATTGCTGTGTGCGATTTCTTCAACAATAAAGAGGCTCCCCGTTCCCGTTGCTGCGTGAGCAAATTTCGGAAAATTTTGAAGTGGCGTAGCCAGAACCGCTGAGGAAATGTGCCCTCAGACCGCAACTCGCGTTACGCTTCCGACAGCTCAATTGTCGCGAGTTTTGGGCAGGCGCTCGTGCTCAGAATTATTACTCGGCTTTGAGTTCACCTCAGAAATGAGACGATGGAATTGAGCTGAGGTTGATTTGAAATGTAGTGTGCCTGTGAAGGTTTCGGTTCTCAAAACGCAGTTGAAAATGAGACAATGAAAAGTCGGTGACAAATTACAGGTCTCATGACGATATCTGTTCTGCTCTCTATTGCATATCGCTTTAGGTTAAATAAATCTCCCTCTTTGCCTACGAAATACTCTAAATAATTTAGATTTTCCTACTTGTATACATTGTTAATTGACAATTAATCCGCAATTACTTTTCGAAAAGACGTACTTTACTTTACTACTCAAACAACGTAACTCTTGAAGCTTTTTCATAGCTCTGTGAAAAGCTGGACGAAATTCCTCCCCTTGCACTTTGAAAAATACATTTCCTATTCCCTACCCGAGTCAATAGTTGCGGAATTAAATCAATGCCTAGTTCTCACCGTTTGGAACCCGAAGAATGGGAATTTATTGGGAAAATGTCTGGATGCCGCGTGAAGAACTTCCTTTGCTTTTGGACCAGCGACGCTGAGGCAGCCGAGGTCTTCTGTGACGTTAGCGAAGCTCACATTTCGCTGGCCCCATTTGTGCGCTTTGTCTCGCAGCCACCTGAGAAGTGGTCTTTCTCAGTGTTATTCCTACAGAGATGTCAGGTGTTGGTGCTAAAGTGGTCTTTCTCAGTGCTATTCATACAGAGATGTCGTGTGTTGGTGCTAAAGTGGTCTTTCTCGGTATCATACATACAGAGATGGCGTGTGTTGGTGCTAAAGTGGTCTTTTTCGGTATCATACATACAGAGATGGCGTGTGTTGGTGCTAAAGTGGTCTTTCTCAGTGTCATCCCTACAGAGATGTCAGGTGTTGGTGCTAAAGTGGTCTTTCTCGGTATCATACACATAGAGATGTGTGTGAAGAGATGTGGACTGGTAATAGAGATGTCGTGTGTTGGTGCTAAAGTAGTCATTCTCGGTACCATATGTATAGAGATGTCGTGTGTTGGTGCTAAAGTGGTCCTTTTCTGTATTATACATACAGATGATCATGTGTTAGCACGAAATTAGTCCACAGTCATATCATTCTTGCATAGATTACATATGAATAAAATTAAGGGACACAACTAATTGATATCTTTAATATAGATTTTTCATCAAACGTTTAGATAGCTAACAGATACTCCTATGAAACTTCAGCATAAACAAATTTTACCAAAACATAGTGTAATTTTACGACAAAGTGTGGAACTTTATGAGTAAATGAGTTCATATTCACTAAAATCATACACTGCACTTGTAAAAGTACTCAAACATTTTTTATGAAACAACTTTCATACGAAAATTAAGCTACTTTTCCTGTCACATCATATCTGGAAAACTTGTAGAAAATTCCAGAAGTTTCAAAAAGAGAAATAAATTTATTTCGGGACAAAATTAGAGGGTTAATCACTGATGAGTCGTCGTATAGTCCACTCCAGCTAAAAAATGGCAGCAAAATTTAAATATATAATTTACCTAGAAATTATCATATCATATACTGCAAATCGACTTTTAATGTAACTGAGGTCATGAGACGCAGTGAAAGATAACAAAATTAATAATGTTAATTCATCATTAACCATACCCAACGACAGTTAACACTAATTCGGTATCCTACATACCTGAGATCGTGAATCTCAGACCCCGACCCAGTGACCACGAAGAAGGTGTCAGGGGCGGTGTGCGTGACGGTCCACTCAGCGTACACGGTGCCGGCGGCGGTGAGGGCGTGTGTCACGACGCATCGGCCTTCTCGGGGCAACCTTCAGAATTTTGTGGTAGGTAATTAGAGAGTAGTCGAAGTAATGGTTGAGGATCATATTCAGGAGTTTAGATATTCTTCAGTCGCCGTAAAAAAAAGTGTTTTTGTATGTACATAAGTGTGAAACTTTTCGAAAGTGCAGTGGCTTGAGTGAGTGTTCTTATTTTCAAAATAAAATAGCCCGTAATGCTCTCGTGATACACGAGCTGTGAAAATAAAGTGATGGGACTGGTAACGGAGCGGTAGGCCTGCGTGGTGCGTTGTCGTCAACGTCACCGTCATCGCCAAAATCAGGTGTGTTGTCAGTACGAGTTTGAGCTCAGTCGAGCCTGCAGGCGGTCTATAGCGATTGGCTTTGCGAGCTTGTTTTTAATACTGCGTTTTGAAAATGAGTGAGAAAAATAGCAAGAAAAATTGTACTATCAAATTTTACTTCAGACTCGGACACAGCACGACTGAAACGCTTAAGAAATTTCTAGAGGTCTACGGCGACAGGGTGTTGTCGTGGACTCAGGCTTAAGATTTAAGGAATTCTGAGAGGACAGCGGCCCCATGGGCGATACACTTCGCAGCGGAAGATCATCAACTGCAAGAACTGGTGAAAACGTAGAAATTTTTTCATTCACATGCGATTTGACACTCGATTAGCGGTCTGAATGATCGCAGGAGAATTGAACATGATAAACTCAACCGTTCAACTGTAACAAGTCAACGATTTAGGGATGAGGAGAGTCCGCCCGAAAATGATTCCGAAAAACCTTTCGTAGAAGCAAGCGTAGAAAAACGAAGCGTTGAAGCAAAGATACAACAGGACAGAACCGCCTCTTGACTTTTAGGATGCGTTGAAAATAATCCTCGTACCTTGGAGCGTGTCACCACTAATGACGAGCCTTGGAATTTGAGACACGGCCTGGAAATAAAGCGTCATAGCGATCAATGGCACACTACATTTTCAACATAGCCCAAAAAATGCAAAATGAACACATGAAAACTCCAGATTTGCTTTTTGCTAGCCTCGGATGGTGTGAGGAAATTTGTGCCTCACTGCCCAACACTGAAACATTATCTGAATCATAAAGTTTTTGAGAGACTCCGATGAAGTCATTCGTCCCAGGCTGAACATAAGAACCCACTGGGTGTTGCCTCACGATGCGTCTTACCACACTGCAATTTTGATTAACGAATTTTCAGCGAGTAAGCACATTCCTCTGGCTCCTCAGATATCTTATTCGCCAAACTTGAGGCCTTGTCACTTCATCTTATTCCTAAGATTGAAAATTGTCTCAAGAAACACCCTATTGAAATATTGTGGAAAATTCACATTTTCCATTCGTTCACGGGGTTTACTTAGCCGTTCTAACTTTAATTAGAGATATAAGGTGGGCTCGAATTAACGTCGGGGAGTTCGTGCGGGACGTGACTTGAGACCGAATCCCCATCATAGAGTGTGGGCACTTGCTGTGTTCACAACGGGGACTCTTAGCCCGTTACCCCCTGAGTTGGGACACCGGAGTGGCAGCTGTGGTGAAGACCTGAGCTCCTGAGTGACCGCCAGACCTGCGAGTCACCCCCTGGCACCGCACCTCACCCGTGGCGGGGACGCAGCTCCCTGCCGGAAACTTCTAGTATCCATTGGTTATTTTTCTGTTACTAACTTCCGAGTGGATGTGCCTTCCTCTTAAAATTTTCTTTTTCGATCGAAACTCCTGGAAATATCTTTTACTAATTAAATAATTGACTTAATAACTTAACCTTAATTTTCTAAGAAGTTGAGGTGCTCGCCTTGATGAATGTTATTGTGGCTGGGTAAGAGCTGTTCGCCCTTTACTTGCTTACTATTGTTGCTAACTTCTTTACTAACTAAAAATAATTACTAACTTCCTTCTTAAAGAATTTTTTCCTCGATTGGAGTTTCAAGTTGCGACTAACATTCCATTCCTATATTTTCGTCCGTCCAGAAGTTTCTCTCGCTGGGGTACATGTTATTTAGGTGAATTAAATGCAGATATCACTGATTTTGTGGAATGTCAATAAAGTGAGTTACAACATCTAGTCAGGTTTGACGTAAGAACTGGACTTTTAATCTGTAAGCTCATTTATTTGTCAGTATAACACTAGTAGAACAACGCTAAGATCGGTACTAGCGACTTGCTGACAGGCTGATCCGTCCTGTCGGTTCTTAGTGACGAGTGAAAGCCTCCGCTCCTGCTTCTGAGCACGGTTACCTACGTTGCTTAGAACCTTCAGTTACGGGCGGGCTGATTAGACATCCTTTAGTTAGTATTACGAAGTAAGTGTAATTGAATTATTTGCTGTATTTTATCGGTTCGAGGCGCTCATACGTATTTCTTAGTCATTTATTTTTTAGCTTTACGCAAGCGAAGGCGGCTGTGTTGGGTCGGGCTGCCTGGGCGACTGGAGGCTGCCTGGGATTCTTCTTTACAACTCTTAGCAGCTGGAGTCGCTCTTGGAACGCGGGGCAACACGGGGTGCATCGCTGTGAGGAGCGTCGGGACGCTGTTGCCCGCTGGTTGTGCTGCTGATTCAGAGCGGCGGTCGTTTGAAAATTCCGTTCATGCTACAACAGAACGATGGGTCGATAATCTGTCTACTCTCTTTTAACTGAAGATCTTTATTTTAACTGTAATTTACTGATTTCTTTTAGCATTGCCAAAATATTTCCATGCAATTGTTCGTTGAATAGAGCTTTTGCGCTCACGCAGTCTCAGCTGACTAAAAGGCACTCAAGGTTTAAAATTGCATTATGGTATTTTCGTAATTGATGCCCCTTTAAAACTTTTGGATTAACATGTTAGTCTATTCTGAGTACTTATGTAGACTGCACTTCCCAGGTAATAATTCCAAACATAATCGCTAACATCCATGTAGCTTTCATTTTTTATTCATCTTTATACTTAGACAGCATCAATGAGCGCCCTCATGTGAAGACTCACGGAGATTTGCCACTGAAATTGTCAATAAAATTCTCAATTTAGAACCCAGCCTACAATGACGCCTGGATTCTGAATTCGTTGTCAATTTAATCGCCATTGGAACTTGCAACCTTGGTAATAAATTGAACATCGATGCTCTTATTACATATACTCCGGTTAACTGAGGTTAATTTAGGGATGCCAACTCCGGCACAGCATGGCAGGCGTTCCAGCATTCCAAAACTGTGGGTGATATTCCACGAACTGCTGACGCAGGATTATGCCACTCCTGTGTCTGCTCCCTGTGTAACTTTTGCAGTGTAACTTTCTCATGTTATGTAACTTCCCGATGTAACATTTTTTATGTAACTTTCCAATGCAATGTCATTTTACACGTAACTTTCCTCCGTTGCGTAACTTTCCCTCGTAATTTTCTTTCCAGCCCCAGACAAATGGAGGCAGTTTCCCACCAACTGGAGAAGCTGGAATATTGCATTCCAGTGTTTTTTGAGTCTGGAATACTCCATTTAATCTCAAGCGTGCCACTGTCAACCCCTAATGCACAAAATGTTGTATTTGTGAGTCGGCATCCAGGTACTCAATCATTAGGTTCTCATGGCTTGAATATATGACAGGATTAAGAGTTAAATTTGAAATGACGCTTAAAGCGTGGGCTTAACATTTTTGCCCACAAATTACAAGCATCACTTCTGACAAAAACTCAGATCATGTATGTATGTATAATGCAGAAGAATCCTTGCTGAAAATAGAAAATTGACTTGAGAGCTTTTCTAACACAAAGGAAACCTGAAAATGTTCAGAAGAAACCTCAATGGGCTTCTAAAGATGAAATGAAATCAACAAATTTCAAACAAAGAATCGCATGACCATCAGAACAAAGGCACGATGTCATAGGGAACATTTCAGGAAGGCAGAGAGGGCATTTAAATAGCCACCAGGTAGTTGAGCTTTGTGTCCAACTACCCGTGTTCTACCTCGCCCGGCCTGTAAATGCTGACCAACAGCGCGCTTTGTTCCAGACAATAATGCGCACCGAGGGCAAGACTGTCCGCTTCTTCGTGCATTGTTAGTCGCTTGAATATTCTACATCCGCTGCAATAAAATTTCGAACCCAAGAACGCTGGCAGGGACAAGTCGACTGAGCCCTAACCTCGCATATATTAAATTTATTTCCCATTATTTTCAGTTGAAGGGACTTAGCAGGCTATTAATTTTATGTAGGATTACTAAGCCCACAGGATTCATGACAAAACCAGTGTCTGCATCTTTTGACACCCTATAGGTTCCACGAGCATAATAGATACTTGGCCGGTACAAAATGACCCTGCTAGCTGATGCATAAAGGGATGGGGAGGAAAGTGACTCGAGTTAAATATTTCAATCGGTCGATAGAATTTCGACTGGAAAGCTTTGCATGTGTAGATGATGATCAGAAAAGGACAACATAAATAGAAAATACGTAGTTTCAATGTAAGTACAGGGTGTCTGGCAGATAAGTAGCTTCTCGTACTGTGGGTAGCTGAGACACTAAACATCTTGGCTACGATGCAACAAATTTAGTGTCTTACCTACAATGACTACTTTTTAGCTCACATCTTGCCCGTAAAAGAAATTTACAAAGCAGAAATGGATTCTTTTCTCCGGCTGCTGAAGTATAGCGTAGCGTTGAATTTTAATAAAGCCAACACCATCTATTATGCAGCGAAGACGGAATAGCTCAGAAACCTGGACGGACTGCTTCTCAATTTTGCAGCAACTTCCTGCTGCTGGAAGTATAGTGGTTATAATAACATTAAAACGAGGCTCTTGCCAGAGTTCATCGAGGCAGGGCAATAATTTTGATCAAGAGAGCAAAAGATTTCCTTGGATTAGAAGGGGCTAGCTAATTCCGCCCTACGTCACGGCGCAGAAATGAAAGTTCCTAATTAATTAAGTAAGAATTAGACAATCTCATAATTCCGTTAGACCAGCATCATACGGGCTTATTAATTGGCTCTTAAGCCGCGGTGTCTGTTTTAGGACGACGTCTCCCCTCATAACTCTGCTTCTGGGGTGCTGTACGCAGCATACCTTCTGCACAGCACGGGCTGTACGCAGCACAGTTTTAGCACGGCACGGGCTGTACGCAGCACACTTTCTGCACGGCACGGGCTGTACGCAGCAGACTTTCTGCACGGCACGGGCTGTACGCAGCAGACTTTCTGCCCACCACGGGCTGTACGCAGCACACACACTGGATGCCTCATGTGCTGGCCATATTAGTCACTGCGTACATTATGCAGCTTACACATGCATACAGTACATTCAGAAAATGTAATTCATTACCCGGAATACACATTGGACAGTGGACATCAAACAAATTTAAATTTCTACGCTGCATATTATCATTCCTTTTGAAGACCATTGCAAAGTGTGGATATATAAGTGCATATTGGGTATCTTTGAGAATTCTACCGATGCACATAATGGTTATAGGCGCAGTTTTTGTGCAGTATATGTATGCTGCATACTTTCAACTCAATAAGAATAACATATTTTCATGCAATTTTTCAATATTTCATGCCGGTTGAACGAAAAACTTAACACTCTGAAGTTTACTGCGAACTACCACAATCCAATTAAAATCGACATGTCACAGTTTTATACCGTTTGTGGCATTATTCACCGGCCGGCAGCGCAGTGGCGCGGTCGCTATGCCCGCTTTAGCGACGAACATTTCAACCGAGGACAATGACCGCTGAGATCGGCCAGCGGCCACTAGCCAATTTTTCGTCCATAAAGAAAATTTATGCAAAACCACCGCATAACGTCAGAAGCCTACCGTCGCTGCGAAGGATTGCCTGAAGTCTCCCTCGAAACTGATTGTGCTTTTAGTAGAGATTGACAGAATTATTGCAGTTTCTGAGAAGTTAACAGCTCATTCCATGAGCTGAAAACTTGCTGGAGTCGTTGCTTGAGCTGTAGTTGCATCAAAATGCAGCAATCTCCTACGGTCTTTTGACAAGAATTTGAGACGAACTCTTAATTAATTAATTTTATCTACAGATGCTCCTCGAAAAAAAAGTGTTGCCTTGGCTAAGCAAAAAATTTTGAGAAAAATTTGAGTCGACGTAGAACAGG
>VOMN01115387.1:0-15355 GCA_014899125.1 Orchestia grillus
TTTGAAAATGGGTTTCCTTTTTTCTGGGACACCCTGTATTACAAATTAATACCCTTGGAGTCTCCCATGTGCGCCTTCGACAATGTAGATAGTTGCTTGAAATAGAGAAACCTTCCCAACGCCGTTGATCTTCCGTCAGATACGAGTCTCTGCTGAAGCAGCGTCACGTGCAGCTGCTGGGCCGCAGCATCGACCTGAACAAGCTCATGTGCCAGCGCATCAACGTGGCCCTCCTGAGCTCCCTGCAGACCGCCATCGCGCGCTTCGAGGCCGCCGACATCACCTCCGTCATCGTGAGTGTGGTGGTGTCATGCCCTTAATGCCTAGTCCTAATGCCTTGGCATGTTCACTGTGTTGTGCGCCATGTACCACGCGGTCAACTGTTCCTACCTGCGCACCGCCGATGGTGGTGCACGCATCGTGAGCCTCTATTTTCTGATTCAAATGTGATGCTCATACGGTATTAATCTCAGGGAAATGCTGCTAGAGTCTTGAATGCTAAATGTTGTCAGCTTCAATCGTGATTCTGCCTTATGAACATTGAATTTTTCAATGCATCTACAATTACAGTTGACGAAGATTTTGGAAAATTTCTATTTGATTTAAATATGTATTTTATGCTCAACGTATGGGTTTTATCGAATTACAAGTACATATTTTGTTATCGCAGCGTATCACGTTTTTTTTAGCCTAACTATTCTGCTCTATGTAAAGAATGCTCCTGAGAAAATGATACATTTCGCTGTAGCTCTCGATTTTGCCTGTGGAGTTCATTGCGATTGTCAACCCTTCGATTTTCTTCTTGCTAGCGATCTCACTTGTATTTGTGTATGTATATGTGAAAATGTGTATAAACAGGGTGGAGCGGGATCTGTAATTGTAAAGAAATTTTCAGCTCTATTGCATCAGTAAAAGTACACTTATTTATACAGGAACTGGAAGGTCTGCTAGAAGTGAACCGGCTCTGCCATAAGCTGCTGCGTCAGCATCTCGCCTTGGACGACTTCGACGCTCAGTTGCGGGAGGCGAACCATAGCGTCCTGGCGCCCTACGGCCGCACCACGCTGCACATCTTCTGGGAGCTCAACTACGACTTCTTGCCCAACTACTGCTACAATGCCGCCACCAACAGGTTGGCCGCGCCCTCACTCTGGGTCTAAAACCTACCTACCTCCGTTCTCAGTACCTACCTCCGCCTCTGTAGAATCACGTTGCATCGTTGTGTGAGCACTTGGCAGTGCGCTGAAACTACCGTATCAACGCAGTTGTGTATAGTTCCATCAGTTTTCATGTGGACTGGCCGCCTTTTAAGTGAGAACTTGTAAAATGGCGCTGTGGAGCCATTCAACGTCAAGTATTGGACAAGTTATTGAAGCTCAAGCTAACACCTGATATGGAGAGGGCTAAAAATGATTGACAATAAGTTTTAATCGTTGAACGACTTCAATGTAAAATTTCACAAAGTATCAAGAAGAGTGGCTTTGATATTGAAAGTATTTTTTGAGGGTAAAGCACTCAGCGTGTTTTGACATTTCGTTATTTCACCAGTAGATTTCCTAGAGGAAAATTGCTTATGTTCATTGGCTACTTGACGTGTTCATCTGACAAAGTTAATTGGAGAGACTGAAAGACAATTGTTGAGTGGAATGATTAATTAAAATACTTCGTCCTTACATTGGTATTTTCCAGGACTTCAAAGGACTGAAACATGCAACTTGTTGAAGGAGTTGACCCTTTGCGTTAGTTGGAGTTGCTGCTGTTATTATTCATTCGCCTTTTCAATTTGAAGTGTCAGGGCGTGATAGATCTTGGTATTCAGTGACGAACTATTTGGTCAAGTCACTGCGTTAGTAAAATGTTCCAGAAGCGTACTAAGCCTTGATAGATCTTTAAGGGTTTTTTGTGTGAACTAGCATGGAGAAATTCATTGTTCACTTCTTCAATAGCTACGTCTTGTTTTAAAGAAGAGCATTTTTAGTGATTCGAATTTCTTCTCGATGAATAATTGTCATTGCAAAATAATTACGCGTTATAAATGCAGAATTTGATGCACTGACAGGTGAGTTCTGACTTGAATGAAAAATCGGTCTCGCTATACATGAGTTTTAAGTTAAATTTAGTTGAAGTCGTAAATGATGATAGCAATCAAATTATGATCGCTCCATCTACATACTTTATCTTATAATTGTATAACGATCGTTGTATCTTGTTCTGTCAGTGTTAAGCATATGCATCTCCAAGTAGGTAGTCCTTTTTTTGAAAATGGCCGGGAATTTTAGACTAATTTTGGTGTAAAAATATTTCTTTTGCGAACACAAATATGATTCTGAAGTCCGTTCAAAACGAGATGCTTGACAACCTACCAGTTTTTCTTAGGGTAGAGTGTGCAGACTAGGATTAGCGCTGCGTCTTCCTCTTCAACGCTGAGCTGAGCGCTCGTTCTCACGTGTCGTTGCAGGTTTGTGCGAACTGTCGTGCCTTTTGGAGACCTGGCGCAGCGAGAGAAGGCTCCCAACGCCCCTGCCTATCTCGTGTGGGGAAGCAAGATGCTCAACAACGTCTACTCTGCCATTTACTCGCAGTACAGTGGTGAGTGGGCTGCTGATTTCATCTGATAGAAATAAAATTGGTGATTCCGTTGTCAGATCTACAATGGTCGTGGTTAAATTTGATTTTGCGTGAACGGACTATTGTTCTTCTTTATTTTTCATGGGATGTAGGAATGAATTTGTATATTATACTTCCACATGTTTTTCACTATACTCTCAGGTCAGCGATAGTAGCTTGGCAACAAAAATGATTTTCTCAACTTCCTGTGAATCAGTTGTTGAATTTTTTTTACATAATATCTGGCTTGTTGGGGTTACATAGTTGTGTTGCTCATCGTTATCCGCTCAAAGTTTTTTTTCGTCTTCTGAGTACCCGGCGGTAGTAACTTAATATTTGCATCAACAATGAGACGTCGGAAAGCTCTAACCGACGATGGAATAAAAGTTATGATCTAGGAATCTATCGAAGGTACCTCGTCTGATGCCATTGTACGATAAAATAGGTCGTATGTCTACACTGAAAATATTCTGTGACCTATCACTAAGAAAGAGACGATCAGATGCTGGGACTTCTAAGGTTGTCACTGAAAGGATTTGAGGAGTATTGGTGGTCAGTTGCGACGAAGACCTGGCTAATCAAGCTAGCCTATTTTCGCCACAGCAGGTCGTCTTGACATACTGATATCTATAAGGAATGTCATCCTTAGAACTATAGCTTCCGTGAAGGTTCCGCTGAATATACTAACGCTTACGACACGACACAAAACTTTTAGATGGAATGAGCAAGGAACTATTTTGAACCCGAGTCTCGTTTTCATAGATGAGAATTGGGCTACTCATGACAGGCCTGAAGGCTGACCAAATGGTAAGGGGTATTTCGGGGGAAGCTGTTGTTTTCTTTTAAAGCGTCGACAACAAAGTAGACTATTGATATAGGCAGTTGTCATGGAGAAGAGATCTGTTGGTCCTATCAGAGTACCCGAAGGAGTACAGGTGTCATCTGCTGCCTATTGCTGTTTCTTCAAAGAAACTTTTGATGCCTTGGTTAGGTGCCATACTTTTCACTACTACGGGACTTTGCTTTTACGCATGACAACGATCCCTCCTACTCTGCTCCACCCAAGTTAAGAATGCTTAGGTGGAACGAGCATGTGAAGTGTAAAGTTGATAATCTGGTCGCCGTCTTCCACCAACTTAAATTCGGTGGAAAACTTTTGGGCTATCGTCAAACGAGACATTTATGCCGGTGGACGTCAATTTTTACTGAAAATAGCCTTGTGGGAAGCCATCAATACTACAGTTTAACGTGCTATTATTAATAAATTGACTGATTCTGTAAATACGAGACTTTGACGTTATAAAACAATGTGGTACTCACCTGGGCAAACAGTTAAATTCTTCCCTATACTTAGTTGTGCCAATGTAACTATTTGTTAAATGAACTTTGAATTGACCTTCTTATTATGTTTATTTCTTGTGTACACCAACAAAGACAATACTTTCGTTGTTTTCATAGAAAACTATTACTTCTGATCGGTCGAAATTGAATGATTTGAATAAACGTGTTGTTCTATAAGTACTAACTTTTGCTGAATCCAACTTTTGCTTACGTTGTTGTCAACACATGCCAGGTTTACTGTAAGAAATTCAAAAATTTATTCACAGGTCGTTGAAAAATTGTTATTTTTATGACTAAGCTGTAATCGTTGGTCGAAGTGTTTGTAATGTCCATTATTTCCTCTCTTACAATAAATAGAATAGTCCACTGTTCAAGCTTAGTATGGCTGTTTCCAAGTCTCTTGGACTGAGATATGAACTCTCTTGTTTGCTCTGTATCGAAGTATCAGTCCCTGACCTTCCTCTGCTTAGCATACAGCATTGCCATACCTGCTAGTTTTGCCTATTTCTTCCTAGATAAAGTCTCGCTGTACGTCCACGTCAGCTGTGTATGTGAACTAGTTGCGAGAGCGTGGTTATGGTTGCAGGTTTCCTGGGCCCTCCTCACCTGCGCGCAATGGTGCGCGTGCTGGGCTACCAGGGCATCGCTGTCGTCATGCAGGAGCTCCTAGAGATCATTCGCTCGCTCATCCAGGGCAGCATTTTCCAGTACATCCAGACGCTGCTCGACGTCATGCCCAAGCAATGCAAGTTGCCTCGCTATGACTACGGGTCAAATGGTTAGTATGTTTCGGCTTAGGTTCGAGTGTCAGGGGCCCCATCTTCTTTGGCTTCTTAGTTTAGGGATTAATTCATTTGACTGCCACTTTCTTATCGCGGACACAACCATATTTATATGTAGACTGCACAGTGATTAGATGAGTGAAGGCTGTTTTTGGATTAAAAATGATACTCAAGGTAAATTTCAGTTATCTTTCGCCTTGTCTCAAAAAAGCTTACAAAACTATGTTTCAATAATCTGGTTACAATTAAAGAGTTCAATCACTAAAACAGTTTACGTCTCAACTGAACTATTTTTCACGAAACTCAAACGTCTCAAATATTTCATGTTTTTTTCATCTCGCTACGGAGTATAAAGTTCACCTTTCATTGCAATTGTTTATCCTCCACAATCACTTGCGTATTGGAGTACTTGTTTCTTTAACTGTGAAGGAATGGAAGACGATGCAGGGGTCATCTAGGTGGGGACTTGTTTATCGATACGTCGTTTCCAGTGGATGTGTTGATGTGCTATTGGGTTCTCTGTTCTAACACAATTCCGTGAATACAGTAATATTTATGGTACCTATTTTGTAAACTATCTCGCTTATAGTATTATTTGTCTTTAATGAAGAATTGGTCGTAATAGTAAAAAGCTTTCTGCTTTAAAATGTTCTTGTTTTTGGGGCAAAAATGCAGGGATATGTAGTAATTTTACTCATTTTACAATTTGTGAGACATTCTACTGTGGTCATTAATGATTTAAGAAGTCCTCTATAATTCGTTTCCTAGGCCGTTTAGCCCCACGTTATTCATTATTGTCCGGAGAAGCCTAGCCTAATGCTACTGGTGCGGGCACAGGTGTGCTCGGCTACTACCAGGCAAACCTGCAGGACATCATCAACTACGCGGACGCGCGGACTGAGCTCTTCCACCAGTTCCGGGAGATGGGCAACGCGCTGCTCTTCTGCCTCCTCATCGAGCAGAGCCTCACGCAGGAAGAAGTGTGTGACCTGCTGCAGGCGGCACCCTTCCAGAACATCCTGCCCAGGCCTTATTGCAAAGGTCTTTGTTCGTATGCTTATTAACGTTGCGTTTTTCCCGTGCTGATCATGTTCGAATTGAGTAAGGCCTTTACGCAGTTCGCCCGCAGGAAATTCCCTGAATACTTGCTACGGTAGCTATTGTCGAAAGAAATGTTTACCTAGACCTTTGGGGTGTGAGTACTGTGTTTGCTCATCACTGGCTAGGTAGCACTGATCTATCTGATAGTATTCTAGGAATTCTAGAAATTACTCCTCTGTAAGTGTAGCACATTGGTATTATGTATAGTATACTTTTAAATAATTAAAAATGTTGTAAGTCTGGTCAAGGATTAAAATTTCATTCGTAGATCAAGTACGCTCAAGTGAAATTCTTAGCTGGATATAATGTTTTAGTTTGATCCGTTTTAGTGTTTCGGAATATTTGTTTTATCTTTCCTGGTAATCATGTAGGAACCATTCCCTTTCACACGCGTGAAATCGTCCCTTTGAGAATGTACCGCGTCACACTCCATGTTGAGGAGTCTCTCCACATTGTTTATTTCAGTGCACTGATTGTGCTATTTGACCTCAACCGAATATGTTGAAGTGTGTGCGGTATCAAAGTCAAATCCTGCTTGATATTCATCTTCAAATTGGACAGTTTTTTCCTCCTTCATATTTCTTATACCCGCTATACTGAACACCTCTGTACTGCTAAAGGTTGTGTTGTATCTGCAACACTGTATAAATGGCCGTGATTCAAATATTTTGGTTCCATGTAGGTACATTGAAACATTTTCCGACTTTCAGAGGGTGAAAAGCCCGAGACGAAACAGAAGCGGCTGGAGGCANCGTGACGAACATAGAGAGGCTCGGCAGCACAAAAGTGAGTCCTGTGGCCAAAAAAGTTTCATTCTTGGAACGAGGCGAGTGAATGTATACCTTTAGTCTGCTTCTTGAAATATTTATGCACTGAAGTTTTCATCCTTTGTCTCGATCAATAAGATTTTCTCGACAGTAAGAATATACTGAGATTCTGTGCTCCACTATCCAAGAGATGACTAAGACTACCCACCATTTCACCCAAGAGTTTCATCAGTCGCGCAACCGCTATAAATTGACCCAACGGTCAAGTATTTTGCACCTTTCGTATCGTTTGTGTCTCGTTAGAGCATGTGGCGAGGCGAGGAAGTTCTCATTGGTTTACACTCACCGCGTCATAGCGGCGGCGTTCTTCTCTTTAACACATATATGCATCTCAAGACAGTGGGTTTTGAAAAGGACGAGGGACTGTTGCAGCTACCTCTTTTTATACCAGAAATTAATTTCCCTAATGAAGTGTTTATGTACTAAACTACGCTACGGAATCAACGTTCAGCTTCCAATACTGAGTGTGAACCTCCTTGGACATTATTTCTTTGTCGGTGTCGGAAGTTTTTCGAGATGCCCAAGATAATGAAATTTGAAACGATAATAATTTTGACACAAATGCTTGGATGCCTATGCTGCCCTTGGCTTCAACTTGGTACTAGAAGTGGTCACGGAACAACAACACTGAGCCTCATTCCTGGGGGCGTACATGTTGTTGTTCCGTTATACGAAAACTTCGGCATCTCTTCACGCACAAGTTACCACTTACACAATACCGTATGCAAGTTTTTATGCTGTGGTGGTTGGTGTTTTGGTAATTGTGTCGTTAAAACCAATTTAGTGGTACTGCGTTGTCAGTTGCGTGAATGCTCTGGCTCGACTTGAGCTACCTCTTCTGCTCGGTAAGGAACAAGCTTGGGCAAAAAACAAGGAAATCGCGGAGGGTGTAGCATGTATAGGATGTGGCTGTAAAAAATTAACATGTATTAAAGAGAATTACTCTTGGTACAAGAAGCGATGAAGTTACAAGTCAAAGTGCAATTTTCAAGTTCAGAACTCGAGTTCCTCAGTTTTAAACTTTATCCATTCGTAAAATGTTGAAGCGTAAATATGTTCATTCCGAAAAATCTTCTTGTTGCAGCAAGCGATGATCGCGCGAGAAGGCGACCTACTGACGCGGGAGCGACTGTGTTGTGGCCTTTCCATTTTTGAGGTAAGCCTTCCAGTGAATGTTATTGACAGCGCTAGAGAACAACTAAATCCCGAAGAAATTTTTCTATACGTGAAGCCTGCACACCAAAAAATTATTAAGTTGAAACGAAGCAGCTAGTTTTAAATACTAGCTAAAAGTAATTAAATGATTCATCTTTATTATAAGGGAGGTAATTGCTTCATTACCGTTGTGTTACCAGCGTGTTTTCGTACAATACAATGTTAGAAGTATTATTAAACTCATGAGCTTAGTGTAGTGTAAGATGACTGTGCCAGAAATCATAAACCGAGCTCGCTTGCTCTGCACCGCGGAGAATTTGTATGTATTATTTATTGTGGCTGGTTGCAGATGATCCTAAACAGGATCCAGCCGTTCTTAGAAGACCGCATCTGGCACGGCATCGCTCCACCGAACGGAGTCATCAACGTTGACGACTGCACAGAGTTCCACAGGCTGTGGTCCGCCCTCCAGTTCATCATGTGCATCCCACTCGCTCAGAACAACTACACTGTCGAGTGAGCTCTTGAACAAAAAATTCTTTGATTTTGTAAACCGAATTTGCTGTGGTAAATAAGACCCTTATTTTCCGTACATCTAAAACAATTTGTTCTGCTGTGTTATCACGTTTGTATAAAGCAATGAAAAGAAGTTTCTTTACGATGAGGCCATTTGAGATATTTATACGTAGCTCTGACTAGTTTTAATGCGCACTGAATATGTTTACTTGAAAATTGAGTAGGTTGTTCATTTCTTGTGTATGTTCAATGGTAGATATGTCACGTTCAGCAAATTGGAAAGGTTTCTTCCTAGTTGTGTCGATGAACATAATTGTATTGAGAATTCTGTATAAGAGTGATTTACGACAGTTAACTGTCTTGTTACCGGGATTACGACATGTTCCCTATGGTTTGGGCTCAAAAGATACAGACAAAAACGCCCAGGTTATAACAAGGCGTAGTTCAATCCAAGTTCTAACAAGATGTACAGTGCTCGACAATAGTATACTCCGGGTGTGCGGGGTTGGCCTTAACTCGTGGCACCATGAGGAATGATGTGGACGATTTAATTTAGTCCGAGCTTTACACCAGCTGTACGATGTCATCATATTACCCAGTCGCCAACTTCGCCTGTCAAACATTAGCTCGGTGTCGTTTTGGATGCGGTTTTCAGAGCTGTGCTGTTTTTTTTTCTGCCCGACGCCATTTTGTCATTGATGTTTTCTTATTTTGGGTGTGTTTGTGGCTTAATATGGGGAAAGCGAGGCAGTTATCATCTGAAACTCCTGCCCAGATTATTACTCTTAAACTTGCATGTAACCGACTAAAAAAATAACCGATCGTGTTGTCAGGTGCTAACTTGATATGTGGGAGGGAGGGAGAGTGTGACGCCATACCAACTCAGAAAAAGCGATCAGGTAGACCTCAGGGCTTGTTGATAACGTTGTTAAGAGACCTAAAAGAGGTATTTCATATTACGAAGAGTGATATTGAGGAAACTAATAGTGTACCAAGCACATGGAGTAAACTTTTGTCGAACACTCTGGATGACGTAGTTATTGAGTAACGTTCCTCAATACGTTCGCGCCCATATGATTGACCTGTGTATCGAGTGTTCCGCTCATGTGCTATTAACCTATGTTTAATTGCTCATTAGTTCTTGCTTCTGACGAACACGTTCGTCTACGTTGATTATATATGGGCTACGAGTGTTTCTACTCCGTGAAACTACTATATGAAAAATTGCGATTTAAATGCTTATTAGAAAAAATTTATATAATGGAGCAACGGAACTAACTTGCATGATTGCATCTGATGTGTTTGGTAATAAAATTAACGTGTAACTTGTGCAGGGAAATGTTTGGCGAAGGTCTTAACTGGGCTGGCTGCTGCATGGTGCTCCTCCTCGGGCAGCAACGTAGGTTCGAAGCCCTCGACTTCTGCTACCACATCGTCCGTGTCCAGAAGGTCGACGGAAGGGACGATAATGTTAAAGGCATTGTAAGTTCCTCCGAATATAAGGTGCGATCTCAATTGTTCTCATTCACGTCGATGTGTCGTTCGAAGCCTTTAGTTTTCATAGCGATTACATAAAATATTTTTTATAAGTAACATAATTCAACTTGTATTTTATTCGTTACGTGGAACTCATAGATCGAAATTTTATACCAAAATAACCTTTTTAACTTGGCGGTATTGGGCAAGTTTCACAACCACGTTTACTCATTTGCTGATTTTTCCAGCGACTGGTGCGCATGTGCGACCGCATCCGCCGCTTCCAAGTGCTCAACTCGCAAATCTTCGCTATCCTCAACAAGTACTTGAAAACGAGTGACCCTGACATGGTACCTGTGGAGCACGTGCGCTGCTTCCAGCCTCCCATGCACCAGAGCATCGCCAACGCGCAGGCATACCAGCGGCCCGACCAAGTGCGTTAGTTAAAAGAACGCTTGGCCACACCAGAGGAGAAAGCATCTCGACGAGGTCAGCCAACGGCGTCAATAATTATTTCTTTGATGAGCGTAAACATAGTAGTGAAAATAGGCGTCGTCTGTCATTGCAGAAATTTCTTCTCACAACTTTTTCTATCGATTCTCAAGCTATTCCCTTCTTCCTCTTCTTGCCTAGTTATTTTGAAATTTTGCTCTACATGATTCAGAAGTCTCTGAGTGCGGACTTCTTGAGTTTAGAAGATGTTTAGACATCTCGAGGCGCAAAATTGATTTTCTCGAGCTCGCTCAGGTCGAGCAAATCTGATTGAGTTTACTCATAACTTTGAAACTTGTTAGGAATCAGCATGCAAGTTTATACTTCGTATTAATAAATAATCGAGTAGAATAGTTTAGAAAATAAAGTTTGATAATCCTAAAAGTCATTTAGGCCCTTTGTCTTCTCATGCATTCTTATAAATCATGAGTAGCTTTGGTCAATATAACAGAAGCCACTGCTTAGAAATTTCCTAGATCAGTCAATATGAAACCCGCAAAAGCGATTGATAGCTCTAAACATTTTGATACGCTTTAAAATGGGCTGTCAAATTTTTCAATTCGTGTAAACTTCTCGTATTCGATGCTTGTACTTGATCAAATTGAATCATCTGTTCGAGCTTTAATTTATTAATTGTATATACAATATTAAGCTAGTAACTGGACCATGTATGCTTGTGAATATGGATAGTATTAGATTGAGACAGGACCGCTTCGCGCTGAAATCTCCAATAGCCTAACTGCTCGCGAGCATGGGCTCGGCGCACGTTCCTGAATAGTAATGGAGTGTGACAGGACGTACGTGCACTACTCCGCAGCATTAGAACAAGCGCAGAGTTACTGTCCTAAAACCCTGGCGTTCTGCATCACCTTAGACTGTGGTTTGTGTAAATGTAAATGATTTGTTCTATCATATATTACTTGTTGTTAGGTCATTCATTATTACCTTTAATATAAGTAAATGGACATGATTGTCAAAGTTTCTTCTTTACCAGCTTCAAAATGTTCCGGGAGAACGACAATTTTTTTGAGAACTGGAATTTTCTACAGTTAAAATCCGGTAAATGACTATCTTAATTGGTAAAAATTTGATTTATTGGAAAACGCAGTGTCCCAAACTGTACAACGTATGGCATCGCAAGTCATTACACAGCCGATGCAGTTTCATTTCGAACTTCTTCATCTTCGGGAGGCTCGTCTGTTTCTTCCAGAGGCAGTCTGACAGTGCGCAGAGAGGCGGGCTTCTTTGGCATCCACTCTGCAGCGGCAGAGGAAAGGCATCAGATAAATTTCTTATGACAGGAACAGATATTCAAATTAATCATTATCAAGTGAAGTACGAATATTGGACCTAAACATTCTCATTGAATTTCTAAGAATGTGACGCAAAACCATGGTTCAGACTGTCTAAGCAAACGTACTCAAGAGCGCAATATGTTTAGATGCGAACCTGAGTTCTCGGTTGTCTCGAGGGCTTTCATCAGCTCAGAACACTAATAAAAATGAATAACAAGAGGGCAAAAATTATACCGAACTTTTTCACAATTAATGATCACCACTACCTCACGGTTTTATAGGCCATTTTTCCTTCGTTTTGATCAATTGCTACACCGCACTTTGGCAGTTTCTCTTAGTTTCAAGGAAGAACACGAACACAGCAAGGTTAATTCACAAGAAATTTGTCTTCGCCTTCGTATACGACGAAGTATTGCTGATCACGGCTGTGGTATGTGAGAGTTTACCCGACGGTTTCAGACTCCAATAATAGATCCCAAAATCACGAAGTTCAAACTTTAGTAAGGTCAGAGGATTGTTATGATTATATTTGATGAAACTAAATATTTTTCTTCAGCATGGGAGTAGGCGACACTGATTAAGTCACCGAGAGAATTATTCCGCAACAGTTAAACAATTAACCGCTATTTTCCGGTGCATCACATTCGATCATTTGAAGGTATCGGTATGGCGTTGGTTAAAAGTACAGCATCATAAATATTATAATGCACTCATGCGTTCAGTACAAGGAAATACTATAAGAAAGAAGTGTCTTGCCACACAACTTTTATAACAAACCGTAGTAACATAATTAAACTGATGGTTAATGCAACTGGTGGGCATCAAGCGACACACTATTTAAATTGTGTAAACATTTCAGCACTTCAGTAAAACATTTTCATTACTTTAAATAAATCAGAATATTTTCTTATATTTCTAATTGATTGTGCAATAAAAAATATACAAAGTTTGTTGAAATTTGCAACAATACGGACAATACCTTTCAAAGAAATTCACAAAAATATGGGGTGGATTTCACTTGAAATTTTACCTCAACAAAAAAGTTAAATAATGAAAGAGATGAAAAAACGCCTACATGGTATAAGAAGCGCAATCGCTTGACAGACATTTATTTGTTTCATAGCTGAAAGCACCCAAGCTACACTGAAAGGAATCTCAGGAGAGCGAAAAGAAGGGACCATTTAGTATGGACGTTAGAAAACGGAGAATCTATGCACGAGTGTGTTTCCACACAAAATTCACCGAAACAGCAAGTTAAGAAAGAAGAGGGGAAAGCATTAGGAAATATCAGCAAAGAAGGCATGAAAATGCAAAGAAGCAACGTGGGCACGAGAGATAGAAGTCCCGAAGGCCTAGGTATAGCTGAGGCAGCCCAACTGTGCCTAAGGCCTTCAATCCCCATAGCATGGGATAGCCCAACCTAACCCTATTGCTTACGACCTATCGTATGCCCCCTGAGGTGACGGCTAACATTTCTCAGAGCGTTCAAAAGGGCCTGGACTGGCACTCACCAGGGATGATCTTGTCGTGTATGCGCCAGGTGCCACTTGTGCTCGAGATGTACTTCTCGAACACCACGTACTCCAGCACGTCCTTAGCGATGACCTCAGAGCCGTGCATCAGGCGTCCAAATCTGTCGTACACCGCTAGGGTCTGTGCGGAGGGTTTAGTTCAAAATGGTCAGCGTAAGGACATTTCTTCAGTTGCGTGGCTGTAATTACTTTGATAAGATTAAAACATAGAGAAAGTGAAAAAACTGTTTTTAATTGAAAGATTGTAGATACAAACGGGAAGTATCGATGAAGAAACTAATGGACTTATTAAACTGGAAGAAATACGCATTCTTGTACAATGAGCGCTGAAGTGAAACCCTTGAACGTTTCATAAACTTGTTTTCCATTATATGTACACGCAAAAAGTGCAAAAATTAGTCCTGACGAACGCCTGACACCAAGCGCCGGTATTTTCCATTTTGTGCACAACACTAACAAAATTTCCCTTGTCTTATTTCCGAGTTATGACCACAAGTTCCAACATTTTTGTAACTAGAATAAAACAATCCGTGCTAGAACTCTGCTTTTGTGGTCAGGTCAATGAATTTCATGTTCGCCTTTTTAAAATACAACACCAGTAATTAATATAACAATTATAATACGAAAGTAAAGTTTTATGGTAACAATGGGCATTTTTCGATTCTTTTGCAACAAATGGAGTGTGTAAATAACAGTTAATTGCAATGAACAAATATGTTCCAAACGGTCATTTTTGTCCCTGACAGTGTTACGAACTATATTTTGCCAGTTATTGAAAATAATTTAAGTTAGAAAAACACTGGGCTGTGAATTAAGCTCAAAGATCTAATGATTACTTCCCACAAAAAAAAATTGTCTAGAGACTGGACAGAAATATGTGTTCTTGATATGAAGTTCATACTGGAATCGTTTACTGTAAGTTCAACAAATTTTTTAACAGTAATACAATAACAAATTGGTCCCTTAGAAAGGAATTCCTAATTCAATTTCAATGTTCAACATGAAGCCAACACATCCATCATTGGCCACCGTCGGTCCTTGTTAACAAATAGAGAGCTTCTCTCCCTCATGCACAGCGAAGGTTTGTAGGAGGACATCGATTCACTTTTACAAAGGATGCAGTACCTATTACATTGAAGACGAATGTATACCGGTAGGTAAAGGTGCAGTGTAACACATGCTAGCGCTGTGCTGATGTATGATCAACACCCTGAAGATAACCTTTCACTAGTAGGAGACGTACTAATACCCTGGGACATACGAGGAGACTAATTATTTACCGACCTATTACCGTACACTTATGGACCACAAACAAACCCTATCACAGTATTCTTTACGGACTACAAAAAAACCTAATTAAAAGGTTCTTTATGGACCACAAACAAACCTAATTAAAGTATTCTTTACGGACCACAAATAAACCCTATCAAAGTATTCTTTCCTGACCACACACAAGCCCTGCCACGGTAACGGTAAGCAAGCCTCAGCTAGCAAGGGTACAGCAGCAAGACGACCAGCACAGACCTGCTTGGTGTGCATCCTGACCGTGATCTGCGCAAACATGTTGTCCTTGGAGATCACATCCGTAACCCGAGCGTGAACAGCCCTAGGTGCCTCTATGCTTTCGATGAACTCCCACCTGCAACATAAAAATCGTGTAGTATAACCAGGAAAAATTTACAATAGTTTAAACTCAAAAAAATGATTAATATGTTTCAATATGTGATAAGCTATGTGATTCTACAGATATACCACATACTACGGTAAATACTTCTAATGCAGATATTTCAACAACAAACATTAAGAAGCACAACGATATCAGTCATAAAAAACGTTAAAGATATTCTTAAAAATGCAAGGACGAGCACCATACAACACATACTGAATTGAATTTAAATAATACTTACGAATATGAAGAAAACCAAATTACATTCGGTTCTCAACTGATTTAGTACAAACGTACAGGAAGTAATAAGACATTAAAATCCTAAAGAAAGTAGCATTTGTGAAATGCCATCGGTGTTACCATTGAATTATTTAGAGCGCACTTCAATGGAAAGAGAAAAACTTTAAAAAATTTCAAAGTCTATGATCCCACGATGAATATTGAAAGATACAAAGCAAGATAATGAGAGTTGGAACCCAGCAATGAGAACCAAATAAGAAGCTACCGCACAAAAATTAAGATATAAGTAGTTGTAGTTGTAGTGGTAGTGAAAGCAGCGCTTCAG
>VOMN01115392.1:0-14634 GCA_014899125.1 Orchestia grillus
GTGACAAAATCCTTCATTTCCACGAGTCTGGAAAGTTCTCGCGACTAGAAGAATACGTGCAGTACTCATCTAGAGTAAACTCTTCTTACGCCAATGACTCTGACTTTAGTTAGGTATTCAAAACGTCATGAGCACGGGTTGGGACCAAAGCATTTAGTCGTGCTGTCGAAGGATGATCTGAATTGAAGTGAAGCTTTGTGAACATCTTAGACTGCGCCGCTCTACAATTCGGCCACTCAGGCCTCCGTCCTGTGGCAGGTGGCAGTTCCCTTCAACATCCCCGTCCCCCGTATCGGGGGCAACCTCACCGCATGGGGCCGTCGTACTGCAGACGCCATTTCCTCATGGGGTTGAGGCACTCGAGCTTCAGCCCCTCGGCCTCCCACCGGTCCTCTGCCCCGAAGAGGAGGGTGTCCGGCATGCGGGGGAGCTGCAGCAGCCCCACTGCCGGGTGCTGGCCCAAACAAGGGTGACCGATAAAAAAATAACCTTTATTAATTCTAACACGTTTTTCTGTTGGGTTTTCAATGCCTTACAACTACTGGCTTGGTGAGGNGCTGCGAGGCCATCACGCTAACCAGTACGCCATGGAGCCCACTCTATATGATGAACACTATAAGAAACGCTGCCATCGTATTCGAGTGCTTGAAAGTCCTGAAAAGTTGACACGTGTGTCCAAGCAAAGGGATATGTGCCCTGACGATAGGAAGTGTGGTGGAGATTCGGCGAAGAATGAGTGCTTGGTGATCCTGACGGGCCGGCAGGATATAGCCCACAAAATTCCACTAAATGACCTCGAGTGCACACCATGAACGGCTCTAAAGACTGTATCACGGTGGCCTGTTGTAAGAAAACAGGTTGGCGTCTAAACGTGCAGTTATGATCTTTAAGTCTCAGGTTACGTGACAGGACGTGATTGTTTTGTAAACTAGCTAGAGGAGAGGCGGTGATCTTACGTATTTTCTGATCTTCTATTTCCCCTGTCTTGTCTTATTCTTGACATCTTTCACGAATGAATTTAGATGGCACAAATAGCAAGTTAAAAATATCGTAGAAGAAACGGCGAATATTATGTTCTGCGTTTACCCTACAGTGCTGCTTTTATTTAATTCGCTCATTGTTGAAAAATCAATAGGTAAACATTCTAAAGTCTACGGGTTTTGGTCCACGCATTCAACTATCTCCTACAGAAGTACGTACTTGTCAAGATAAATAAATATACTGTCACCGCCCAACATGAATCATTGAGCCTTATGCTGTGTTCCTCCTCTGGGGGCATAGGATAAGTAGTAGGATTAGGTTAGTCAGGTTTGTCTATCGTTTTCTATTTATGAGGACTGGTGTCATCAGGAGACGCTGTTATGTTACCTCAGCTGTTGATACCCTAGTAAAAACCGGCCCATTAAATTTCACAGAGTTCATTAGCCTGCAGCGCAGTGGTACGGTCGTTATGTCCGCTTTAGGGGATTACTGCCCTCATCTGCAAGCCAATTCGTGCCCTTAGAGATAATCTTTGCAAAACTGCCAGAATACGTCAGTGAACTACCGTCGCTGCTAAGAACTGCCTGCGTGTTGCGCCTGCCGCGCAACTGCGCTAATTTTTGATAGTATACACCTTCAGGACTTCTGTCTTTCGTGGCCACTTTGCTTTTTCCAATTTACGTACTTTGTTCGCTATCTCTTTTTTGCTTTTTTCCTCTGCATTCATAACTTCCTGTTTGTATGCTCATGGGATCCTGTGTGGGAATACACCTTTTGTATAGATACCCGGTTTTCTACAGTCCGTTCTAAATGGTCCCTTCTTTTTCAGTACAAGATAGTCTGGGTCACTAAAGCATTACTGTCGATATTAATTCTACTACTGCCTCTACTATTGCTTCCACTACTACTTTTACTTCATTTGCCTCTACACCAAATATTAAGTGTACCTTCACATCAAATATTGAGTTTGCTTTCACATCAAATATTGAGTTGCTTTCACATCAAATATTGAGTGTACCTTCACATCAAATATTGAGTTGCTTTCACATCAAATATTGAGTGTACCTTCACGTCAAATATTGAGTGTACCTTCACATCAAAGATTGAGTTGCTTTCACATCAAATATTGAGTGTACCTTCACATCAAATACTGAGTTTGCTTTCACATCAAATATGGTGTTTACTTTCACATCAAATAGTGTACCTTCACATAAAATGTTAAGTTTACCTTTCCATAAAACATTGAGCTTACCTCTCCATTAAACACAGCTCACCACTCAACCCATGAGAGTTTACCTTCACATAGAATATGAGTTTACCTCAGTAGAGTTTACCTCTGTAGAGTTTACCTTCACATAGAATATGAGTTTACCTCAGTAGAGTTTACTTCTGTAGAGTTTACCTTCACATAGAATATGAGTTTACCTGAGTAGAGTTTACCTTCACATAGAATATGAGTTTACCTGAGTAGAGTTTACCTTGACATAGAATATGAGTTTACCTCAGTAGAGTTTACCTTGACATAGAATATGGAGTTGAAGACGCCCCGGGGCCGCCGTGCGAGAGCGACCACCACGTACACGCCCTCAGGGTTGCCGCCGTTGAAGTACACGGCGTCTATGGCCTGGTGGTGATGAATTGTTAAACTGGTAAACTGAATTATCATCAATATTGCATTCGTGTTATTATGGTGTTAAACTTCTAAACGTGAACCTTATGTGAAACTGAAACTTTGTAGAGATTCACTGCATCGATCGCTTGATGACGCTAAATTATCAGACTTGGAGCTTATAATTATAGTTATGTTATTGAACTTGCAATTTTTAAAGTGGTATTGACCAACGTTGCAAATATTCGAGTACGCCACGTTGATCGCCCGGCAACCAAGAATTATGAAACCTGTTAGTCGAGTGCGTTATTTGTAAATTGAAATTGTAAAAAATGAAAACTATTGGAATAATGACCTTCGTACATTGAAACTCGTGGCGATTTCATGAGTCCATCCCACGCATTTAATCCACTCTAGAAATGACTGCAAGGACTCCGACCTGCTATTTAAGGTAGCGTCCGTTTAAAAATTGAACGTTTTTGAACAAATTGGTTTCATTGTTAACAACATTCCCTCTAAAGCTACTCTCTACGCGCATCCCATCAAACAATATCAATATTTTTACACAAAACCTTTGGATGGTCGGTGAGTTGTTGAGGCGCCTCCATCTGTGCAAAGGAGGGTCTTGTTGTGGCGCTGTCGCCCGTAGCGCTGGTCACGCCATTCTGCAACGTCACGGACTGTGTAGTGTTGTGCGTGTGTGTTGCGGGTGTGTAGTGATGTGCGTGTGTAATGTGTGTGTTGTGTGTGTAGTGTTGTGCGTGTGTAATGTGTGTGTTGCGTGTGTGTGTAGTGTTGTGCGTGTGTAATGTGTGTGTTGCGTGTCTGTGTAGTATTGTGCATGTGTTGCGTGTGTTTAGTGTGTGTGTTTTGTGTGTAATATGAGTTGATAATTGCAAGTTGTCTGGGCTGCGTGTTGAGTGTGTACTATGTGTATTGTGTGTGTTGTGCGCATTTTGTTTTTTGTGTGTTCTATGAGCTGTGAATCGTGTGTTGTATGTGCTGTGTGTTTTGTGTTCTGCGTGTTTTGTGTACTGCGTGTTGAATGTACTGCGTGTTGAGTGAGCTGCGAGTAAGTTATGCAGCTGCTGTATGAAAGCTATATATAAAGCTGTTGTATGAAAGTTATATAGCTGCTGTATGAAAGCTATACAACTGTTCAGAGGTGGGCAGTAGCGCGCTACATGTAGCGGTAGCGGTAGCGGCGCTACAATCTAGTGGGTGTAGCGGTAGCGGTAATGCCCGCTACATTTAGAGCATGTAGCGGTAGCAGTAGCGGCCGCTACATTTCAAACTAGCGCTGCCCAGCTCTGCAACTGTTGCATAAGATTTGTACAGTTACTCTATGAAAGTAATAAAGCTGGTTCATGAGAGTTATGTAGCTACTGTGTCAAAATTATATAGTTGATGTATGAAAGGCACAAACGATACAGATGCACAAAAGTTATACAGCTACTGTTTGAAAATTATACAGCAGTTACATGAGTTACATGATTATACAGCTGCTGTATAAAAGTTGTGCAGCTGCTTTATAAGAGTTGTACAGCTATTGCATGAAAGTTATATATCTGCTGTATAGTATTTTCATAACATCTTTGCGAGATCTAATTTTTCAACTGAAATATCGTATTATTTTTTTTGCGTGAATTTTCGTGCAGAAATATCACCTTACCAGAAGGCAAACGAAAAATACCGTTTTCGACATGATGCTTCTATCAATTGGATGCTGAGAAAGATGTTGAAAATTATTATTCAAACTGAAGGTTCCGACCGCATAACTTGCATTTCTGAAGAAATAAGTTTAGGGAGTGAATGAGGGATGAGAAGAAGAACTTTTTTAGAAGCAGGTTTTTATGCCAAACGAATTTCAGCTCCACAATACGAAGGGAAGTGGTGTAAAAAAGTGAGACTAGTCGTATTTCAGGAACTACAGATGCACTAACGGGGTCCCGATTAAAATTGAAAGGAGAACCTATGTAAACTGCATGTATAATAGAATATTTTAAGAATATTTTCAGTATAATATAGACTATCAGTATACTGTAGAGTATCGTAATTCAGTATAATATAAAGTATCAGTATAATATAGAATAATAAGTGACCAATACAAAGAAGGCTCCTGTTAACTTAATTGGCTTGAAACTATTTTTTATCAATTATACGTGCTAGAATGACGTTTAAGGGTAATATTTTTCTCAACTTTCAAAACGATTGATGCAGTATATTCAAAGTTGCATCAATTAATGTTTTATCCTTCGTTTTTTAATATGTCGCTTTATTCCAGGCGTGAGAATATTTCAAGGAAGAGACATTTGGCAGCTGAGGTGAAGGCGCTGATTGTGCAAGGCCTTGCAATTTGAGTCCCTGGAGGGGACGTGGGCACAGGAATGGGAACGGACGATGGAACATTAACCTGTTAACGGGTATTGACATCATATGATGTCGGCGTGGTTGTTGCATTCACACGGTCGCTGCCGATTACACATACCGTGTGAATGCAACACCGGCCACCTGAACGGTGACCTTCAACAGGTTAAACTCGTCTGTAATGAACTCCATCACCAAAGGTAAGCAAGACAACGGGAGAGAAAAACGTGACCCAGAGGGACATGGGGCAATTACGTAGGCAAGCAACTATCCTACCGGATAGTTCTGCTGAGATTAGTCAATTAACACATTCCATGGACGGAAGACTATTTGATGTGACATCCGAGCATGGAAATAACGGGGAAAAATGATTCAGTCACTGCTGTGAGATTAAACTTTTCTATCATATATTTTGCTAAAAAAATTACCTTCATGTTTTTTCGAATACATTACATGTTGTTCCAAAGAATATGAAGTGTTTTATTGGCTTACAGAAGACATTTTTAGCACTTGCAATAAGTTTGACACATTGGTAAACGAGCACAATAATAACTGTTTACGTTCGCATCAATAGTTTTGAAAATTTATAGCCATATTTCTCTTACCTTAGTAGTAACCTTATTTGCATTGAACATCACTTCGATGCTGCATCTTAGACTGAAAATGTTTTGAAAAACTGAAATTGTAATAAAGCGTGACACGCAGTTTGAAAGGATCATCTTTACTACAAGCGGTTCGGAATTCCAGGTTCCACTATCAATGCTGAATAACTTATAGTGATAGTCAAATACTAAGATTAACAATGTATGAAATCAATGAACAGGTGTTTGAATTTATTATACATTTTTCAAGCATGATGTTGGGATCCGGGAGTTGGGAGACGTTTGCCGTACAGATGAATGTACATTGATTCGCAGCTTCATTTTACGCGTAAAATTTCTGAAAAGTTGGTCAATTTGTTCCATGGGCGGAGCTCTTCTGCGTGGGGGCGGGGATGGCGGAACGAGGCGAGATATGAACGTTGAGAGCCCTTCACACGATCAGTCAATGTCTGAAGACAGTGTCGGCAGACAACCAAGTGTGTGGATCGAATGCTAACTTTGCCTCTATTGTGGAACCAGGTCGGCCTAAGTTTAGGTGTCTAGCAGGTGTCTTCAGATATTGACTGATCATGTGAAGGGCCCCCTGGTGTAGACAATCCAGCAGATTTGCTGCCGTTAAAACACTAGTGCTCCGCTTCTGGAATTCGCGTATGCAAAAAAAAATAAAAAATGGAGAAAAACATATCGTTAAGACATATATTATTCTAACTAGTGAGCTGATGTTTAGTCTATTTTCACGTCCTGTTTTCTCCATAGGCTGAAGGTTGCATACACGGTCGGAGTGTTCACAGCACAGAATTTCTGTGTCCAATATTCTATTTACTTGGAAAGATGAAATAGCCAAAGTCAAAAGGCATACACTGCTTAGATCTTAGTGAAGTTAAATACGAGTACATGATGGCAAAATGAAAGTTATTTAGTGGTCGGGTATGTGAGACCAGTTTAGTAGAGATGCTATCATTTGACGGCAGGTCATCGATGAGTTCATCGCTTCTGAAGTTTGGCACCAACCAACGCTACTGAGATGTTCATAGGTCAATTAGCGTCCATGCAACACATGTCTCACCTGTCGCTGTCGAAGAGCGATGAGGGCTCTGAAGAGAATTTCTTTGAACCAGTGAAAAGTGCCTTTTTGGGCATAAACTCCTAAAATTTTAGGTGGCCCTGCGTTTAAGTTTAGGACGACGTAGCCCAAGGCCACTACCACGGCAGCCCCCACTGCCTGCAGCCACATGGTCTCTGGGGGGAACGTGGGGTGTTAGTGACCTCTCCTGCAGTAATTGTTGGCCTGAGTTCCAGTTCGTTTCGACTTCTGTCGGAACTGCGATCGACCTCTCTGGCAATTATCGTTGACCTCAAACAGTTTTTTACCTGTTTTGTAGGCCTTTTCGACTTTTGTTGCAGGTCTGTTTTTCTGGATACCTCTTAATATGATAATTACAGTGCAAAGATGGCCTATCAATCTCAGGAGCCTCGCCGTCGAATAATCTCCTTCGGTACCTAAAAAATCCCCGGTCACCAAGCGATTGAGTAGAAAAAGTGTCTCGTCATTTTTAGTCTCAGCAATTCAGCAATAACGCACACGTAAACATGTATACATGTGTGGACGTCTGTAAATGTTTCCAATTTTAGCCTCGAAATTTTCCTTAGCGTTACTCGCCCTAAGATGTTTGCGGTGTAATCAGGAACAGAACTTGTACATACGGGCTTAGACCGCTGTCTCAGCATATGTGTTTAGGTTTCTTGTGCATCTAACGTCGTGCAAAAGCTAGTGGGTATGGAACCTTTAAAAGATTTGATACAATACACCCCTATATTAAATTATTTTAAAATATTGATATCCCATTGTTTCAAACTTGGTGAATAAAGGCGTCACTAAGACGACATACGTCTTAATGAAAAAGACGACGGAAAAGGACGTATGTGTCATTATTTGCAATTTAACTCTATTCCATCCTTTGTTGCAATAAGTCCCAGTATTAGGCTATTCAAATGCTCATAATATATCGCATGAATCATTACTTTTTGTTATCATTTTGCGGTCTATCTTATGATAAGAGAATCTAGGTTGCGTTAGGCCATCTTTGCATTGTAATTTTTATTTTATGATGTATGCACAATGATCTCACAATGTTTTTAAAGTTAATATTTCATTGTTCAGGCTTAGCATAGAATTACATAATAGAATTCGGTATTTCATTGTTCGGGCTTAGCATAGAATTACATAATAGAATTCGGAGTTTCATCGTGACTTCCACATTTTAATTTTACGGCTGTAATCTTACCACATGAAAACCCAATGTAACATGCTCCGTCCATCTGATTGCGGAATAAACGCTTTTTCTTTCTTTTTATTGCAACTTATATTCTTTTATACATAAGATAGACCAGAAAATGATAACAAAACTTGAATTTATTCTGAATTCTACCGAGTGAGACTAAGAATATGTCCTGTAATAAAACGTGCAAATCAAGGTCAACCATCAAGGTCGTTGCATCGAGAACAGCCCGTACATGCAATGAACTGATTGAGCAGGCTCCATCAATATACTTCCCTCTACAAATAATATATATATATGAAAATTTAAAACTACCAAAATAACGTACTAAGTAATAAGTATTTATTCTTTAATGGGTAATTCCAAGAGTTCTCGCCATCGCAGTCGTTGCATTCACACGGTCACTGTCGATGGCGCAGACCGTGTGAATTTAATGTGTGCCACCTGGGCAGCGACCGTAACAGTTCTAATATCGTGAGACAATGACTGACCAAGATCTCAATGTCTAAAATTCTGATGCAATAGCTGACTAAAATGTTAATGTCTGATGTCCTGATGCGATTGCTGTCCAAGCTTTTAACGTCTGTCGTCCTGACATGGTTGTTGACGAGTAAGATGTTAATGTCTGACATCCTGATACGGTTGCTGACGAGTAAGATGTTAACGTCTGACATCCTGACACGGTTGCTGATGAGTAAGATGTTAACGTCTGACATCCTGACGCGGTTGCTGACGAGTAAGATGGTAATGTCTGACATCCTGACGCGGTTGCTGACGAGTAAGATATTATTGTCTGACTTCCTGACACGGTTGCTGACGAGTAAGATGGTAATGTCTGACATCCTGACACGGTTGCTGACGAGTAAGATGTTAATGTCTGACATCCTGACACGGTTGCTGACGAGTAAGATGTTAATGTCTGGCATCCTGACATGGTTGCTGACGAGTAAGATGTTAATGTCTGACATCCTGACACGGTTGCTGACGAATAAGATAGTAATGACTGACATCTTGATACGGAGGCTGACCAAGATGTGAAGAACGAAATTCAAAAATTATTCCTTTGTTGTAACTTATTAGAATATTTTTTATATTATTTTAGTGTCCAGAATACAATGGATAGCGTTTTTAGTTTCATTCGGCAACAGATAATTACTTATAAGCTACTTCTTGGACAATATATACAAACGTAGCAGTTAAACTTAACTTATACTTAATGACTTAAGTCTAAGGACATGCAGATATTGGTCTCAGTCTCACAATCAAAGTAAGTTTATAAGTATTTCCACCCATTCAGGAATTAAGAAGACATGGTGATTGTACATAATATTAATTAAACATATCAACCTCCCATTTATCAACGTAGGAAAGATGAGGTGAAACAAATTTTTAATTTGTACTCCTGTACGATATATTGGACACTCTTGTGCTCTTAATTAGCACGCAATTTCATCAAGCACGCGTGTGTTAGTGAAAGTACACATTAAAACGAACATGCATTTGCACAAAAAACACAAATATAGCCTTCACTTCCTAGTCTATTGAAGCAACTGGCGCTCACGATAACTGGCAGACAGCTCACCCTTGGCATCTAATCTCGGGAGCCCGAATCTTATCGACACTCAACGGCCAGCGAAAGACCAAACATGCATGACTTGAGATGTTCTCGAGTAGCATAGAATCATTACCTCTACAGATCAATGTTTAGTATATGTTATTTTTATGAGAGATTTTCCATAATTATTGGTGCTTCGGGTACAGCTTGAGTAAGAAAAAGAATAACATCTTTGTCAATAGAAACATTTCTTCACTCCATTGCCTTAAATTTTGGTTATTTATTGCTGACTTGGAATGATATATCTGACTTTAATTATAAATATCTTAATATATTAAGTAGAAGTTGCGTCAGCATAAATTTTAATAAACATTCATGATTCTCGCATTTTTGCTTATGGTTTACGGAATGATACTTTTATTGAAGAAATATTTTATGCATCTTTATTCTACAAAATGAGTTAATTTCTAATAAAATATGCGGCTACAGGAGCCACATATTACTTAAACGGATTGATGAAGCAGTTCACTTGCACGGTGCGGGCTGATGCGTTGTTAATTGCATTGGCTGGGTTCCGATTTTGAAGTTTTGTAATGGAAATTCTTCATTTGATTATTACATATTGCTTATTCAGAGAATAGAAGTTGTTTGTTTATATAATAAATGAGTAGCAACAGTGGCTTGCCATAAAAGCATGCAAACTTGAGGTAATCTGATCGCCGTTATATCAGAGCTGACAGGCATCACAGTAGAGAGAAACTTCAGTCTTTCTAACTGTGCCACAGACCCGCGGAAAGTCATGTTTTTATTCAAGCGTCGATTTGAAGGTGGTCCCATAATGATGTGGTTGCACTAATTTTAGAGTTTGTTTAGTTTGTATTTTAAAATTTTACAGGTATATTCGTCTAATAATTGTTATAAAATGAATATTTCATGCTGTGTAGCTAAAGATGCAAGGAAAAATCAGGATCTGTAATAATATTTTAGCATACGTCATATAAAAAGCATTTAAAATGAAATTAAAATGCAGTACCTATATCCTGTTTTATTGTTTTGATGTTCTAATCTGCATCACATAAGTGACAAATTGCATAACTTGTGAGTGCAATGTTGGAACACAAGTTCAGATTTCATAAATGCATGGTATGAAGTTAGCTTAAGCTATTATAGTTTGCTAACTTGAAGAAATTTTTTACAACAAAATTACTTCTTATGTAAATCAGGACTTGATACAGACTAAAATTTAGCCTCTGGATGATAATAAGGAGGGTTATTATCATAAACTGACCTTTTTTATGCTAAGAAATAAAACACAGATTGTACTCAAACTTTAAGATCTTGTATTTAAGATTAAAGACATTGTTTTGAGGATTGAAAAATCTGCTTTTCATTAGGTTACCCAATATGTTATTTAAACTAATTTTTTTATTTTGTGTATAAAAAGGTTTTTGAAAAAATATGACCCCATAAATTTTTAGATATTGCTATCAACAGTTAATTGTAGTTATGAGAGTTTTCAATCAACCTTTTCCTTTCATTCATTAGGCTAGAAGTGGAAGTCCTTTGGCCCAAGCTTAATTGCTAAAATTACACTCTGTCTAATTACACTCTCAGGCTTAAAAAATCTAGTTTCTTGGTTATTGTACTGTTGGATTAATATTGATATTTTTAACTCCTGCTTTTATGTTTGGTTAATTTTACTGTAGGAAAGGATCCTGAACTCAAAAATTTTAGTTTTAGCAACACTTTGGCATTTTTTGGGGACCATTTTTTCCATTCCTAAATGGTAATTAACAAATATTAACTAGATTAATTGAGATTAGATTAGTTTAGATCAAGTTAGGTTAAGTTAAACAAGTTTAAGTTGGTTTAGAAAAAGTTTGTTTACGTATAAATGTTGGAGCAGAATTGTAATTAATAAAACCTGCTCTAAAGTCATCATTAACTTAATATATGTTCATATTGGCAAGATTTCATATTCATATCCACAAGAAATACATAAAAATACATTGGAAAATTTAAATCTAATACATTATTGTGATGGTACTTTGGTTGTAAAAATTAATCGTATGTTTATTACAGATTGGTCATTCAGTGAACTAATTCCATTTCCTGCTTATTTTGCAAATCATACCATTAATTTATTTAAACTGTACAAAAGTAGGATATTTTTTATTAGGCATCAAAGATTGTTTATGAAGAGAAAAACAAATAAGCAAGACATTCCTGAATTTTATATATACTTTGCTAATATCATATGGGGGATAGCTCATCTAAGATGGCTGCTCCTGTCATCCTCAATGCCACAGCCAAACACTCAGCCACTGTAAGTATGTCTGAGCTGCCCACATGGCCACAGCTCATGTGACATTCAGCCACTGTAAGTATGTCTGAGCTACCCACATGGCATACAGCCACTGTAAGTATGTCTGAGCTGCCCACATGGCCTGCTACTGAGCAGGTGATTCAAGATAATTTGTTGCAAGTGAATTTTTTTATTTTACTATTGCCGAATTATAATTTTTTTGATTTTCTGAGTGAATTTATTCCATTTTCTTGAAAAGGTCTGAATTCTCCAGTTGTATCATGTTAAGGACACAATGATCATTTTCCTATGCACATGAGAGAATCAGAATACAATACATTTTCCATAAAAGTCATTTTGTTGCATAAATTGTTACTCAATCTATGGGTTTATATTTATCACATTGTGATTGTAAAAGACAGTAGTAGAAATTGAAAACTTACTTTGTCTCATTTAACTCATCTTCCCTACATAAACAATTGGAAGGTTGATAGGTTTAATTTATAGTGTACAATTATAATGTTTTTTTTTTTATTACTGAATTGGGAGTTATGAATCTTAACACAAAAATGATGAGGAAAGGAAAGTAAGTTCTAGCAGCAGAAAGTTGTTTGCAAAATTTACATCTTGCAAACAACTTTGTCTGGTACTGGTGAATAGGTTAGATGTGCATGAATGAGCTTTTATACAAAGTTCATAGGTACTGCACCATCTATATTATTTGATTGTTTGGCTTCTTGGGGAAGAGATGGCAATTGTTGCATCCACTCTGTATGGTATGGCAACAGTCTGTGTACTTGAGGAAATTTTTATGTACAAAATATTGTAGCATGTTTCATAAGCCACTCACAACATAATGAAAAAAAATTTTAAGTGCTAATTTAAATATAGGTATAATATGGCTAACATAATTTTTTTTAATAAGTTAATTTCATTATTTCTTAGCAGTGTTTGTCCAAGTACATCCTCTGCAGTTCTGTTTAATCACTTTCATGTTTCTTTACAATGAGAATTGAATGTCTAGATTTTAATTGGAATGGTCCTTTGCTTCCTTTTATAACAGTTCAAAGGATTAAATGAAGGGTTGTCAGGTGTGCTTGTATTGAAACTAGCTAATGCATTGTGTTTGTTTCAGGTAATCTTCCTCCATGGCTTGGGTGATACAGGGTAAGTTTGTTGTTAAAGGTAGCTGTATAGTATTTCAGTATTTCAAACAAAGTGTGAATTGCTTCTTTGCCCACTTCTTCAGTTGTTTAAGAATCAACAACAGTGCATTAATTCGTTCAAGTATGATTACAGTAGGTACCTATTTACCCATTTTCATATATATTAAAGTATTTGATGTAGCAGAAATTTTATTACCTGTTAAAGTAAGTGTATCTTTTCAGCTAGGGGCATGGTGCTGTCAAGTGTGAGAATCACAAAGGGTTCTTCTGGGAGGCATTCTTTCTCTTAGATCAGATTACAGACACTGATCAAAGTTTAACATGAATCCATTCATGGCTAAGCCATGGATGAATCTGCAACAGTAGGAAATACATGTGTCAGAGTTTGTAGAAATTTAGTGTCAGTGAATATGCTGGACAACTTTTGCTGCAATTGTGAAGTGGGTTTTGCTTAGCAATTTTTTTCAAGCTCCTAATTAGGCATCGCACAATAGCCTGATTTTAGCTGGTACAACATTCCTTTGATTTTTTTACACAAGATATTTCACGTATAATTCTCCAAGCTTGAATATCATATTTTTGCATGATCAGTGCACAATCCTGATACCAATACAAGTAATGAGCACTTTAAAATAATCTCAAAATGTATCTTTTATTTTTCTTCTTTGATTATGTATATTTTTTCAAGAATGAAACTAAATTTTTTTGCTCTCCTAAACCATGATTATTTCCAAGTATGCTTAATTTTCACTGTCCGACTTTTCTGTCACCTACAATAACATATAAGCTTTACATCACCCAACTTTCATCCCTAGCTACTGCACCTCAGTCTTCCTTGCCTAGAATTCACTTATTTACTTGCTTCACTGATGAAAATTTCTCATCCTTATCTTGTTCTACTTCTGTGTTGCACATCATAGTCATCAGTTTCACAGAGCTGCTAATGTCTACATACTAATTGCCCTGTGACGCTGCAGGCACGGGTGGGCCAGCGCCATGGGGGAGGTCAGCTTGCCACACATCAAAGTCATCTGCCCAACTGCGTGAGTCCTGGAAATCTATGTGCCGTGCAGCCGAGTTCTGAACTCTACTGCTATTTTATGTTGGCCAGTGATGGTTAACAGCCCTAAAACTGCAAATTACCAGTGATGAACAGTTTTAGGGTCTCAATTGAAAGTAGAAAAATATCTGAAATATAGTCATCTACATAATTTATGGTACTTTCTATAGAATCTCATTCCACCTGTTAACAACTTATAGATGGCTTGTAGGTAATTCTTGTTTAGATTTGGTTTTATGTATGAATCTCACTTTTACTCAAGCTCAACTCTTCTCTTGATATTAATCTACAAGAACTCAAATAATTCTGTTGTCTCCAAACTAAGTGATGCTCTGAAAAGTAGAGAGATTGAAGCAATATTTTCCAACTGAACTGTTCCAAAAGATATTCAGTAAAATTAGATGTATTCAAGTTGACATTGTGATTGAGGATGCACTCCATCTGTCAACTAAGAAGCTACACTCCTGAGACCCCTGCCAAAACAGCCTTGTAAGAACTAATTCTACATACACTGTGCAGACCTGTGATGCCTGTAACCCTGAACGCGGGCTTCAAGATGCCGTCCTGGTTTGACCTGGCATCGCTGGAGGTGGACGGGCCTGAGGACACGCAGGGCATCAGGGCAGCTCGGGACAACATTCACCAACTCATTGCACAGGAGGTCATTGTCTTCTTCTTGTCTGGTGTTCACTGGGCTGCCTTATTTAGAG
>VOMN01115397.1:0-35044 GCA_014899125.1 Orchestia grillus
TTACACTGCTAGGCTACATTCTGGAAATACAACAAAATAAAGTAGTATAGAATTCTATACTTAATCAAAAATAGTTTAGTGATTGGTGAATTACAATATGTCACATTATAGCCAAATAATTATCACAAAATGCCTATTCTTACATTTAAAAAAAGGGCAATTAATCAGATAGCATTGTTTCTCATTCAAAGAAGTCAACACAATAAACCAAACAGTTACAGTTTTTAAAAAATTACACTGGTTTCTCCATGATTTGAATACCTTTAAAGCTCAAACAGTTCCCCCTCTGAATGTACCACACGATCAAATTTTGTCCTCTAATTCAAATACAAATAAATGCCAACCTGCCATTCAGTTTGGCCCCCATAAGTCTTTCTTGCACTTCTCCACTGTAAACACATCTCTGTTGTGCTTGATAATTTTGCATTTTTCACAAAATTAGTCCTCACTATGGCTTCCAAAAAAGTGAAAGGTGACTAAATAGCACAACATAATACTATAAAAATTTTCAACTGTTTTTCAAAAGAGGGGTTTAAAGGCTTGAAATGGATTAATTATTTTTACATTAATATTAATGGTAAAAATTGTTCATTTCAATTTTAACATTCTTAATTCAAACAGCTCAAATGAATGCATCAAGTTTGAATTGATACTGGAAGTTATTTAAAAAATAGCATTGCTGAGACATATACAAGCCCAGTGTCGGCTCCATGGCACACTGGTCCCATGTTACCCTCACAGCTGGGAAGGGAAGGTCTGAATATTCCCAAGACAATCTGGTTTTCACAGAACCATGGAGAGCTTTGCCTAAACATAGAAGCTCAAACCTCACATCACTCATGCATCAATAGTTATAAGGTACTTGAAACTCAACAATGTACTGTATGTCAACTGTGTTGAAATTATTAATAAAGTTTCTGTACATGCAGCAGCCTAATAAAATTGGTACACATAACTAAAAATGAGATACAGCAGAATCTTGACCATGTCAGTTCTTGAATAATTTGTTTGTTCACCAAAATAAGAGATAATTTTTTGCCTAAGTAATGGACCCAAACATTAACCTCAACCAACACAAACTGGCAAAAGCCCATCAAAGGAAGCCACTTAACAACAGCTGAGCATCCATTTTTGTGTTATGTAAACATCATTCTTGACATTTATCTGTGGCCAAGCTATACTAGCACATTTCACATGAGGGAAATTGTTTTGGTCAGTGACCACTTCAGTGCTGAAAGTGCTTTTTTAAAACAAGTTATGCTTTAAATCTAAAATTCCATTTCACAAAAAAATTTATGACACTTTGATCTTACTCTGCAGACTAAATAACTTAAAACATGCGTACAAAAAGTTGATGGAGTTACATAATGTACATTTGGTGTAGTTCTATAAAATCATATAACTGCATCCTTCATGCCTGGCATTCTCATAAATATTTCTAAGGTTGATAATTAGTTTTTAAAAGATGATTAATTTATAAAAAAATGGAGTAAATAACAAAACACTATCAAAATCCCTGAAGAGATTATTTTTCAGTTTAAGTAGTAGTATAGATAGCAGTGTTGTAGGTCAGACTATCTTGCACCAAAAGAGAAGGTATCATTTATACGGACTTTGAATTACGAGGAATCTAGGCATAAGGTGTGTTCCTACATAAGATCCACTGTGCATAGAAACAACAAATAAAAAAGAAAGAAAAAATAAAGAAGCAACAGCAAAGAACATATAAAAAAGGAAAGAAAGTAGATACAAACATAGAAGAGTCAAAGACCTAGCTAAAGCTAAGGTAGCCAACAATGTCCCAATAGAAATGCTAGTTCCCATAGCATGATATGGATAAAACTAACTAACCTAACCCTATAGGGTTTGAAAAATTACTGTCAGACTCAGCCAGAGGTTATCAAAGTTTGCCAGTCTAGAGCTATGATGTCACAAGCAGAAATGTAGTTCAATAATTCAACACTTTGAGAATATTAAAAATGTAATAGAACATACCTTGATTATTCATTTAAAATTGTTCTAACTATATTGTATCATAGGGTAATATTTTGACCATACAAAAATTAGGCAGAGCTTGCCAGATATAGCTACACATCATTTGAATACATTTCCTGTTTAATTTATCAAATGCACACCTAAGCTTCCTATTTTAAAACTACTGCTTATTAAACCTAGATTACTTCATGCCTAGTTCACTTTTACAATAGGACACCCATCATAGAAGTGCATTGCATGTAACTCTTATCTAAAATCTAAACATAAAGCCCAGCAAAAATTGATATATATTTTATGACATGAATAATTTAATCGCAACTTTTATCTGCAGTAATCATGCTACAAAATTTATACATAACATATTTTAATCTATCCAAATTTAACTTTATGAAACTAAATGTAATCTGATCTGACCTAATTTTAATTACTAAACTTTTTATTTTAAGTTTTACTTTCACTTGAGCTGTTCATATATAAGTCTCACATTTCCAGGGCAGTCTAGCCCTGAATCAAAGTTTCAACAACTTGATAACTTCGACAATGTGTCAACTCTGACAAATAGTGCATTTTTACCAAAAATATTCAGTAAAGATTATACTATAGGTAAAGCTACTCAGGGAAATATCTCTGTTCTTAGTTCTTACACTAAGTTGAAATAATTCAATGAACTTTTTCCTATCCTTTGTTCAACACAATAAAAACGAAATTAAATAAATTTAAATAATAGAATAAGTAATTTATTTCAAACAGTACTACTACTAATGGGTCACATTCTTATAATTTTCTAACTCAAGGGTCTAAGTTACGAAGTTATATCAGTTTCAATCGCATAAATTTGGTTACATAAACAGACCATCGGAAATAATTATATTCACAAACGATAGACATAAAGAATACCATAACGTAAAAAATCAGTGCAATATTTACCTTTGCTTTCATAAAACAAAAAGTAAAATATAAATTACCTTAATTTTAAGGACTGACACTTCACAGCTGTCAAAACAACACTTCAACGTAAACCGGACGTCAACAAACTTTTACTTTCATCCGTGATTCGTGAAAGACTCAGCTTCCAAATTTAGGAAAACACAGTACTAACACAGTGGTAACGTAGTTGTTACAGACAATAATTAAATTTCAACTGCGTCACGAAACACGATAAGTTAATTTACCATGGCACTTATCAAGCACGTTACAGCAGCAGTTTTGAATAGAGATTAGAAATTTTTAGCGGAGATTTATAATTTTTCACATAGGTTGGTTATTGTCCCTATCAACCCAATGGACTTGAAAAATGAAGAACGATGATAAGCCCGCAGGTCATCAGAAAAAGGTTGTGTGATGGAAAGCTCTACTCTAAATTAAACTAGTAAGGTTGAAAAGTGCGTTATATGTCAATAGCGTCCTTGTGTGACGAGGGAACAGTTGTGTGGAGAAATGTCTTGGTTCAGAGAGAGGTAATTATGTGAAACCAACAGGCTTGAGAGTTTTTTTCTAAACTAGTGTACTAAATATTGAAAGTTTAGCTAAATTGAAATGAATTCAACCATTTTCCTCAGAATTATTTTCCGTTTTTCGAGTACCTGAGTCCTTGATTATTTTCCACGAAGCTCTTGACTGTTTGTTATATCAACAGAGCTTATTATTTTTGAAGTGTTTCCGCGTTAACCAAACCTGCTTTTAGATGCAAAGATTTTTCTTGAAGACATACGCTTTTGAAACAGAAAGACAAACATTTTCTTTCTCTATATGCAATCGTGACAGAGACAATTCACGAAAAGGCACCGAGAAACTGCAGCTCCTCCAAATTTTAATCTATCTATCCGCGACCTCGAATATAACGAATCCTTTTTCATTATTATTTCTCTACATAAGTGTGATATATAATCTTCAAGGTCAAGTGCAATCCCCAACCCCATGGTTTGTTAGAAAATAGCGAAAATATCTGCCCAGATCTCTTCGCCATAACGCAGATGTTCGTAGATGCCCACACCCTAACCAAGGTTGAAAACATCGTTTATTGAAATGGGAAGTCATCAACCGACATCATTTTATTTATACCGATATAAAGCTTTAAGTGAGGAAAGAAAGCAAAACGAAACCAAGAAAAGTTGTTTATTCTTAAATCTGTCACATACAAATTTTGCACCTTGCAATTAAGCAAGGCACAACTTTGTTTTTTAATATGTAAGACTACTGCTTTAAAAATAAGTACAGACATCACGTTGTGATTCTTAATTCATTGGCCTATTGTTCAGCATGAAGTGGTGGAAGAAAGAGCACCTTCTCACCCCCAGTGCTAACATTGTCAGGTAAAGATATGGGTGCGTGAGTGTTGTTCTCAGAGCGTGTTATTCGAAACAGTTGTTTGCCGCGAGTCATGTATATTTGACATTACTACATTTAAACAAGAAATGACGGGTAGAGAACTAGACTCAGAGGAGACCCTACTTCTGGGCGGACTATTGGGCTTTTATAAGCCATGCTTATATCATTACTTTGCGTGCAATAAAGTACTAAATAATTATCATACTTCCGGTTACTGATTTGGGGGGTAATTTTACAGATAATCGAAGTAATTTGTCTAGGGTCACCTCCTTGTACTCAGTAAAAATAAATTCTATGCTTGTGCAGACTTCAGAAACTTAAATTTTCTCAGCTGTCTCTTCATGAAATAGATAAGGCTAGGGAAAAATGCAATGATGTACTGAAACTGCAAAGCTTATGAAATCCTCCTGACAATTTTCAAGACAATATCAGGACCAAGAAGCTCATTTTCAACCACGAAAAGAATAAAGAAGACCTTAGCACTCTCAGTCTCATGAAGCAAGATGCAACGAAATTGCTGTTTCTGAGTTTTGAAGTGGGAGTCAAGTGAAATGTGCTCAAATCTGACTTTGAATCACCGTAGCAGTTGACTTAGTTTAAAGAATATTAAGAAATTGTATGCTCTTAGATTTTAGGTGGCCGAACGTGGAACACACACTCGACCAGTCGCTCTTTTAATGCAATAGAAACAGCTCTATCAGATATTTCTGCAAATACGTAAAGTGAAACTCGCTTTTTAAACACATTGACGATGCAAACTTAGTCCTTCATCTCATTCATAAGAAAAAACGAAGAAACTTCACCCCAGGCAAGTTGAATTACAATATATTAGGTAATAAACGCCTTATAATTGCTGACAAAAAAGAAAAGAAAGAAAGAAAAATAGTTTTTTCCGAAATCAATCACACACACAGCATGGTACAATCGGGTGTTCAAACACTAAGATTACAGCCTTAAAATTATGTTTGAAAGTCGAATTGAAACTTCTAATTGTAATTTTTGATTCGGAGATAAGTACCAAAAGTTAAAATTAACCTCAATCATCGCGTAATTTTTAAGCATATCTCTCAAAATACAGAACCTACAGTTTAGAAATGGCGCATTACAACCTCAGTTTTCTGATACATAAGATAGTTGAACTGGTTACGATTTGTGCAGAATGAGACATTTATAATTTAAATTATAGTTGTAGTACGACAGAGCGATTGTGCCATCTCGTTCTTGCGAAACGCATATTAACGGTGTGATGTGAGTTCACAGTTGTATTGCGTAAACTTATGCTGTTAGAGGGAAATACAAAATCATTTATTCCGTAATTATGTGATGCACGTTATACAAGATATGGTAAATCAATTGACAGTAACTAGACAGCGATGAATGTGATTACAGCGATGATTACAGCGATGAATGTACGTGATTACAGTGATGAATGTGGAGTATAGTCTGTTTTACCAAAAAGAGGCACTCCGTGACAATTGAAAATAATTTTTACCACTCGCTATACATCGATTCTGCGACCTCCTGTATAGAAGCCAAGGGCGCAGTAGATTGCGTCAGAGCTTTCCTTTCTTTCTCCTCCACAGAAAACTCGGCCTGCTCAAGGAGATAAAGATGCCGCTCACGGCTCTGTTTAAACAATGGTGTCCACGCTTCTCTGGTACTTCGATCTGGACTATTTTCCATGACAAATTGTCTGAACGCGGTGACAGGTCCCAAAAGCGAGGAGAGTCCGGGTTTCCCATTGTGTACATCGTTCGTCGTTTTTGAACAAGGAGGATTCGGTCTAGCGCCTGTGATGCGAAGCAACGCTTCATCAAGAGGGTGTGGGCTCCGAAATTTTCTTGACTTCTTCTTTCGTTGATTTGAAGTGCTAGCAGACACCATAATCTTATTTGATGAAAGACCTGAGTTCGAAAGCCTTTCTTTCTTTTCGTCTCTGTGAGTTTCTGGGATATAGTTAACAGAAGTAAAGCCGGAAGAACTGCCATCTCCGTCAGTTTTATCGTTTTCGTACCACTCCATCTGGTCACTCTCATCCAAATCCCACATATCGACGCTGTTACTCAAACGCAGTCTTTTGTTTTGCGACTCTTTGAATTCCGGAGATGGTAAGCTCCTCGTGCAGGTAACAGGTCTGGAGGTGCGGGGATTTGATGATCTTGACAGCTCTGCAGGACGGCTCCCAACACAGAGGCCTGGGCTGGGTGACATCGGGATGCTATGGTAAATGTGTCCGAGGGAAGCCATTTTGGGTCCTGAGCGCAAGGCACTGAAAGATGGAAAGCAAAAGAAAATCAATTAAAACCAAAATTAAATAGAGTTTTTCTCTCTAAGGTAAAGCGTGGTTTAAAAAAACTGAAAATGAAATGTAGCGAGAAAAAAGTGGGATATCTAAAAATATGATAATTGAAGAAATGTACAATAAATATTCGACTGCAAAATATAATTAAAAACTTACTACCATTTGAAACGGCTGTCGTAAAAAATGGGTATGATAAATTTTGTTAAATTACCAGAATCGATTAAAAGCTAGATTGTGCGGAATATTTAACTTGAGCACAAACTAACAAGTGAAAATATCTAAATCAAATTTCCTAAATGATATCGAGCGACTTTAAAATTGAAACTGCTCTATAATATAAATTGAGGAAAACGAACGATCATATATTAAAGAAGGTGTGATTACGCAGTAGATGTGCAAAGCTATAAACTTTAAATTTAACTATACTTATGTCTAAGCCTCTAGTTCCATTTTTATACGACTCTGCAATTAGCTGCAAAGTCAAATCCAATGCTAAACTGAACCGTATTGTTTTTACCGTATAACAACAAAAACCTTGAACCTGGTAGGAACTTAAAATTACTGTTATTGAAGGGAGCGGATTGTGGAAAAATATTGAAATATTTCCTCTTAAAAGACTTTCACGAATTAAACGTATAAAAAACAAAGGTTATAGTATTCATGCGTGTACTCTAACATGTATAAGTCATTTCAAAGTACGCTGATGTATTTGAGATGAGCTACTTGTTGATTGTTTTCACCCGCAGAATTGAGACATGGACGCTACAGATACTACGTACTTGATCGCGCCACAATCGTTTCATAGATCATCAAGATAATCGAGTAGTATTGGTGACTCAATAGTGCACATGAAGGAAGCTCTCACGAGCAGAACGAATTCCCTGTGACTTAAGACCTGATTACGGAGGTCACTCCAGCACAGCCCGCTGTGTTCAAAACGATCAAAATAGGAAGATTAATTTCTGGGCTACGAGCGCAGGACACGGCTAGGGCCCTGAATTCCCACGATCTTCAAATGACCGCAGGACAAAATGACCACAAAAAGTGATGACCGTAGTGCGTACGTGAGTATGTACGTATGCATGAATACATTAGAGTTATTCAAATTTTCTTAGAGGCCAGTCACGCTAAATACGTGCCGAACACACGCTGAGTGTGTACCAAACACACACTGAGTATGAATTGAACACACACTGAGTATGAATCGAACACACACTGAGTATGAATCGAACACACGCTGAGTATGCACCGAACACACACTGAGTATGAATCGAACACACGCTGAGTATGAATCGAACACACACTGAGTATGAATCGAACACACTGAGTATGAATCGAACACACGCTGAGTATGAATCGGACACACACTGAGTATGAATCGAACACACACTGAGTATGCACCGAACACTCACTGAGTATGAATCGAACACACGCTGAGTGTGTACTGAATGCACGCTATGCATCGTAACACACTGAGCATGTATCATACACACGTTGAGTAAGTATCCTACACACGCTGAATACGAGTATTTATCGAATACACTCTGAGTATGTATCGTAAAAACAAAGAATATGTATCGTACACACGCTGAGTACCTATCGTTCAAATACAGAGCATGTATCGTACACAGGTTGAGTACGTATCCTACACACACTGAGTTTGCATTGAACACACGTTCACTATGCATTGAACACACGTTCACTATGCATTGAACACACTCGTATGACCCCCCGAGAACAGGGGGTGCGGGTACCAAACGACGGCGAGGTCCGCCCGGCCTCTGGCGGGCACGAGGGCTACGATCTCAGGAGTTAAAAGGCTCCGTACTCTGCTTGTGACGGCGCTCATTTGGAGTAATTTCTCGCCCGGGATACTAAAAAAAAAAGATTTAATTTCTCGCGTAAATTTCTCGAGGTGCACTGAAACTAGAAAATTATATTTAAAAAAATCACTTCTATTACAAGTTTTACGAAAGTAAATTCTGCAGCATCATTTCAAAAGTTCGTGATGCGCTTGATTGAAGAAAGAATGAATTATGAAGCAAAAATAATTTTGTCCTTTTAGCTTGCGCTCCGTTTCTACTTTTCAGTTGTCTGTGGAATTTTTCGATTGATAACGACGTGTACCTCAGCTTAAGCTAGGCCTTCAGGACTTCTGCATTTCGTGCCCGCTGTGCTTCTTTCCATTTTCATGCCTTCTTCACAGATTCTCAGGTTATCTTTTCGTCCTCTTCCTTCTAAACTTGCTGTTTTTATGAGCGTAAAATTCTGCGTGCGAACTCAACTTTGCATGGATTCCACGTTCCCTGCAGTCGAAATCAATGATACCTTCTTTGAGCTCTCTTTAAGTTTGCCTTTGATGTAGCTAAGGAACTTTAAGCGAATTGACTAATAATAATATTTGATAACGATGTAAAGTCAGTTGCATGTAACACATCTCAAAACTATGTTGCAGTAATATATGTACTACCTACATGTTACGACAGTGTTAAAATACATCAATTTCAACGACGTTCTATTGCAAAATTGAAGACTAAGATTTTAGGTCGCCGAGAACAGACGATCAAACGATAATAAAAGTTTGTATTCAATCGGAGTAGTGATGATAAAGCTAGCATTAAGATGCACAAAAATTTTCTATGTTGTACGAGTTTGAAATTACATTTTAAATATTATGCACGTACTTCATTCTTATGCGCATGATCGTATAAATACACGCACACATTCGTACACGTGTGAGTCACCAGTTGGGTTCTCAAAAGTATGCATCAACTGAAAAAAACAGAACGGAAATCATTCGTCATGGATCACCATGAGAAGACCATTCATCTCTCACCGAATACGTCCATTAATTCACAGGAAAAGATTTTCGGGGAATTTTTCGTCGTTAAATTTTGTTCCACCCAAAATTGCAAAAATTTCTACACGTAAACTTGTAGAGAGATTGTAGTGACGTAGCAAAAAATTATCCATAGTGGACATGAAGACCATTTTACTTCTCTGATTTAAGAACGAAGATTCTATTCCTACTCCAGTGACAAATCCCGATATCGTCACCTTTAGATACAATATCAATACTTCGCATCTCGATGAAGGCATTCTTTAACATATTTCATTCACCGAGTGTATCCATTTGCGTGTGAAACAGAGCAAAAGGACACAGTGCTCAAAATACAAACACCTGTAACTCACCTAGACTTGGTTGTGGAGGTCTCCAAAGATGCTGGTCACTCGTCTCAGAGCTAGATAAAAATTGTGAGACTTAGCTCAGGGCAGGCCATTTTATAGAGCCCGAACCATGGGTCAAATTTACTAGACTTGGTTGTGGAGGTCTCCAAAAATGCTGGTCACTCGTCTCAGAGCTAGATAAAAATTGTGAGACTTAGCTCAGGGCACGCCATTTTATAGAGCCCGAACCATGGGTCAAATTTTACAAGCGAAGGTAGAACCAGGATTGGGATTTAGACTACCTGAAGAACATGGAGGCATGCTTCTCGTCCGGGAAACTCTACGAGATTCAAACCCGTCTCTATACTAACGGTTCAAACGCTCGAATTAATATTTAATTTAGTCTTTTATGAAGTGTAATTTAACATATTATTTTCCTGCAAAATGATTTATCTTAAATACCAGTATTGTTTTTCCAATCGTTAGAGGTTTTTATTCCAAATTTTGCTTAAAGAATTTGGAGTGGGGATTAAAGATCCGCGGGCAGAGTATAAAAATATTATTGCAACCTATTGAGATTATTGGAAGCCAAGTTAATTAAGATACCATGTCGATGCAGTGCGTACGCATGAAAATTATTATTTTTATTCAGTAGGCTCTTTTAAAGGTTCACTTGGATTTACATAGGCGCGCGATATGAAAAATTTGAATGCATACAGTATATATACGAAGGACGGATTGATGTACATGCATGCAGACTCCCGTTGTCAAATCGCCTTGCAAAACACTAATCATTTTTTCGTACACTGCATTTTTCCTCTTTTATGAGTATATTCCATGATGCCTCGGAAATAAACTTATGTATTTTTTATTGACAGATTATTTTATTAAAATTTAGAAGACCTCCCACCATGGTGCTAGTGAAATGCGGCCTGAGAGGCAGTGCGGAGGCGAATGGTGCCATCAGTGTCGAATTTGTAGTAAAACTCCATGCTTTACATTAACACTTTCTATTCAATCATTTCGAGAATCACAGTTCAGAAATAAATTCCAAGTGCTGAAAAATTGGGGTTTGCTTTTCAATCCCCTTGTATAACAAGTGGAGATTCACGTACACTAAAGGCCGAGTCACGAACACGAAATGCAGATTCATGTACGCTAAATGCAGTCACGAACACCAAATGCACATTTATGTACGCTAAACGCAGGGTGACGAACACCAAATGCAAATTCATGTACCACAAATGAATTGCAATCATCAAATACCTATCGCGTGACATTAAAGCTAGCTCTTGACAAGAGCTTTTGAGGACCAGAAATTATAGGGGGCCTAGCCAGAAATCAGGGAAAACGGTCGTTCACAACAACCGAAGTGACGAAACTTGCAAAATCCAAAACTTCAAAAATTCAGGTACAAACTCGATTGTAATGATTTTAATTTGCTCACGAAGGTCACTTGGTACCACAATGGTCCGACTCATCGGGCTGGGGCCAAGTTGGAGAAGCGTGACACGATGACTCGTTCACGTTTATTTATGCAAAATAGGACACTGCGAATGTAGGTGATACAACAAGCAGTTCTCGATGTGAGTCGTGCTTGTTTCATGCACAATTTCACTCATGTTCATTATTTCTATTACAAGGTATTCGAGATATGGGCTGATTCATGAGAAAATGTTTTGAAGACCTGGTAATAAAAATTTTGAACACCAATCAAAGCATGCATAAAACAACAAGTACGACACACATACATCGAGGTCCATTTGTACTCTAGTACAAAGAAGGAAAAATACTTGAGCACAACTTTTTCAATAAATCGTTCTATGTGAAGTGCTCGGGATGCCACAATTTCTAATCGGGTGGAAAATTAAACTACAAATTTTGTGTGTCATTATATTAAAATGTTAGATGATAGTTGAAAAAAGACCTCTAGCAGCCAGAGGTCCATTGAGGCGAAGAACGTTCAGTATCCCGAGTCCGAGGACTATACTGAGAGAAGTCTTTTTTCGCGGCAGTCAATATTTCTAATCCTGCATTCAGGATATATGGAATGTTGAAGCGAAATCCATTGTCAACACCTTCCCAAACTCTCTTGTTCACATTGATCTCAATACGGTCAAGCAATTGAGATTGGAGGTTTTGGTACGTAATCGAATTCCCACCAAGGTTTTGGACATGCGGCACAACAATCTCGTGCATCAGGTTCTCAATTTCTGACAGGTACAGAGTTTGGTAACTCTTCAGAAATTCTTCCCGTTTAGCGCTGTCGCGGCTTATTCTGGTCATCCGTTCTTTGAGAAATTCGTGAACCGCCTTCCCCAACTGGAAACTGAGCTCGCAGGCTAGGTTACATTCTGCATTAGAGCTTTTGGAGTCTGACTCGTCTGTTGCACAAGAATTTTCAGTTATCTTGAAATCATCAAAAACATTCGAATTACCAGAAGTTTCTTTTGGTGTCTCAAACGAAGAAAAACTTATTTTCCTTTGCACAGTTCGATGACAAATATTTGTTACTCCACCGACGGGATTTGCGTCCACGATTTTATCGACGACGTCCACTCCACTAGCTTCTCCTAACGTCGTGGGAGGTCGGATTGGGGTTAGAGGTAGACTGAAGTCGCTTCTGAAATTTTTTACAACGGGACTCGTGCCACTCGATGAGGAATTTTCGAAATTTGGGGAAGCTTCGTCGACTAACGCTTTGAGTGGCATGCTAGATTTTTCTTTACTTTGACGAGGAGTAGATTCGGTAAAGTAGATATGCAGGGTAATTTCTTTATTTGGAGACGCCATAGTCCTGATATTCTCCTTTGTTCTTACTCTTCTTTTGGAGCAATCAACATTTTGAGCTAAAAACGACGGGCATGTGAAGTCAATCTGTGTTTTATGACCGCGTAGACCACGCTCGAGAAAATTAATTTTAGGATCATGTGGAGTGTTACCGGGGGAAAAATTTAACTCAAGACTTTCTTGGTAGAAATGAACGTTCTCCAACTCAGGTGTCCCCTGATTACAATCCTCCCATTCAGAATGCTCAGAGGTTTCTTGGTTAGGTTTGACTGTTACAACATTTTGTCGGGTTTTTGGACTCTGTGATACTGAGGTACAGGAGCCTACAAAACCATCCAAGTTCGTTCCGGAAAAATCTTTACGTGATTTGAATTTGTGCGTGCCCGACCTGCTTTGTTTCGACACGGAACCAATCAACAAATCAGAACAACTTCTAGCATCAGCCGACAGGGTTTTTGAGCTGTCTGTTTTTGATGACTTCCAGTCATTGAAGCTTGGCTTCGACGAAAGAGCAGCGGTGGCCTTCGTGTCCGAGGCTGAATTTGCTTCTTGCGTAACACCCCTGCGTGTTATCGAGTTTCCAGATAGGACATTATTAATAGGCACGTCTTCTTTGGCAGTTAAGGACACATTGAGGATACTCGCACTTGCTTCTACGCCAGTGGTACATCCTTTCCCTTCCCCAGTCACGGTTGGCTCTTCACGACTATCCCGTTCCTCATTTTCTCTATTCTGATCAGTGAAATCCATATACAGGGACTCAAAGTCCATTTTAAGATATGCGGAGGGACTTGATGGTAAAGATGTCCATGGTGGCGGCGGGCTGTGAATGGAGTCACCTGCACAAGTTTCTGTAATGTTTGAAGCTCGAGGAATAAAATCCAAAGATCTCGTTTTCCTTGGAGGTCTCATCGCGTTCCCATCGGGACTCAGAATCACAAAATTGCTCTTGTTTTTTCTGTTTCCGGCCATGCTTGCGGAGCGATCTGGGTTATACTTACTTATGACGTCAAGTTTAAAAAATAGAATAGTTAAGAAATTTTTTCTTCGCAACTTTGCATATTCAGACTGAGATACAAAGTAACTAACGAATTATTATAGTTTAAAAGAAGAGTTCTGAAAAACAGGAAGTTCTTAAGCAAACAATTATGGAAGCAAAATTAATACAAGTAAGGATTCAATGTAAGTAATTCAGGCGCTAAATAAATGATATGCTCTTTCACTAAACAATTTCTGCAAGACAAATTTTGTGAACGAAACACTTTTCTTACCCTATGACATCATAAAAAGTTGAATAATTCAGTTTATTCTATCATACATTAAAATATGCACCATATCAATGTGCACTGAACGTGCATAAAGGTTAAGTTATCATGAAATTCAAGATGAAACATTTTGTACAAAACGCCATTTCTAACTACACTACGCGACAAAATTCAGTACAAGAAACGAGTCATTCTGTAATTTCTGCCTAAACATAAATAATGAGACTTTTGGTCGAACATACAATTCTGTACAAAACTAGGTCGTTATGAGAAGGTCCTAAACTAGAATCATACACGACATGCTCCATCTAGAGTTCCAAGTTTTTAATAGAACGGCTGAAAATATTGCAGTTACCGAATTTACTTCTACTATGTTATTTTCTCCTTGCACGCATTATTAATCATATGTTAGTATTTCAGAGTGTTTCAACACCCAAATTTGGATCTGGTGTTCAAAGTTCTCGCACGGTTTCCAACCTAACCAGGTTTGGAACCCCAGGAGACTTGGCTCACTGGTTGGCATGGGTGCAAGAGTGGCCCCGAACTACGATGCTCCAACCCCGCCCTCTCGCCATCCTATTACGTCACTGGTGGCAAACTTCCGTGCTAGACGCGTAGTACTTGTTCATGGTACCGAATGACATGGAACGTATTTGTGTCATAAGCAATTCAGACGTGTTATAAGAAGTAAATACTTAATTATTTACCGTTAGAACGAAATTAATTTAGCTAAGCATCACGCAGTCATCGTGGCCCTTCAACATGGTAATGCTGTGATTCAGTGCCAAAAACTATATGCTAGAGCATATTTTCGAATAACTTCCGAGTTTACGATGTGATGATTATGAACAACACACGCGATTCTTTAACTATAATTTTAAGCATAAACGAATATCTACTAAACTGGCCAATGTGACGAAACCAATTTCATAGAACATGAAAGCACTACTGATTAATCAAACACAAATTTGTTCGTATCACCAAAAAAGTCACTGAAACAATTTCAATACCAAACTAAAATTCATGGAGACAAGGTAATATGTATTGTAGTCATGGTAAACATAAGATTCTCCTACATTACTATGTAGAAAAAGGACAAGGGCATTTTATTCACCTGATATATTTATAAAGCATATTCTGTTGGTGACATAAAGGAATTCGAATTCTTGAAATCTTGGGACCTCGTCACACACCTTCTCAGCATATCATGAATGTCGGGATTCCTACTCTGAATGATAAGCGTAAGTATTAAAAGTTGAGATCATTTTTCAGAATCAGAAACATTCCCATAATTACATTAAAATTACTTCCATACTTATGAAAGCAATGCATTAATTTACTTTAACAATGATAAAGTCACCAACGAAAACGCGTCATTAACATAACGTCTTAGGTAACAAACTCGTTATCTTCATTCTTTATCTTCATCTGTCTTTTCTTTTTCTCCTTGAAGGTGCTCATTACAGCTCAGAAGTCGAGTGTATGTACATAGACCCCTGATACCATTCACGTTCTTCAATCCGTGAAGAATCAAATCCGTACGGCAGGTAGTACTGTTAACAGGATATGAAGTGTACTCGCATCTCTCTCTTGCCCTTGAGTGAGCATGATAACAAAAGATGGGTCAAAAAGTGGTCAGTGCCAGGGTGTGACGAACCATTAATTAGAAATACGAAGAAAAAAGTGCTCTTGGAGTTTCATTCGTCCGGCTTCTTTGTGGACCACAACTGTCCAGCTGGGCTGGCGCATGGACCAGCTAGATCCGGAGACCTCATAAAAAATAAGTGTAACCTATTCTTTATTCGAACAGCAGTTGAAATATAAATATCTGCAATAGATTGTATCCAAATGTATGTAGTACACTAAAAACTTTTCATGTCCTATGACTACATGTGCTTCTTATTTTACAGGTCTGATTCCCCATTCCTGGAGGAATAACCTGGTGTCATGGAGCTACATGGACTTGCCTCTAAGCTCCAATAATCTGGAAGAGAAGAAGAAGACCTCATAAAACAGACGGAAGAAGTCCGGCTGGGCTTTGGCTTGTATAGGTGGCAGATGCGACGTGCGTGGCATCAAAATTAAAGGTCATCCGATAATCCTTTTCAGCCTGCCTAGCGTAGCTTCACAGGAGGGTCTTTTTAAAAATATCTACTCTTAAGTGTTCAATTGCCTTAGAAAAGTCACGAAAGTATAGCGAATGTCGATTTTCAGTTGCTGAAAAAATGTGAACGTAATTGTCATCATTATGAGGGCGGGTCACCAGAGTCGTTAAGTTTTATGTATATTTTTCTATGAAATATTCCATTTTACGGAGGCATTAACTATGGAAGTCGAGGTTAAACTCTTTATGATTACCAGAATTACAAGCGTTTCAAAACGCTAACGTCTTCTAGCCACATCTAAAACGTTTCTTGAACCACCTTCGAAAGCCGTTCATCTTTGTGCGCAATCCTTCTTTCGTTTGGGGCATTGTAATTTCAAATCCCTGGAGCCCTTCGTATATCTGTGGCTTGAATGCACGATTTGCGAGACTGACAGAACACATCGTTACCAGTTTTTTTTTGAGACAAGGAATTTTTTTCCTCGAAGGTCCGAGGATTTGATGAGTGTAGGGAAGGATTTCCACTCCTGGGGCCGGTCGGGGCGAGCGCGCATTCGTCCCGGTCTACAAATAGCTAACCATTAATTTCTTTTCATTTTTGCACCCTGTCAAATGTAATTAACTTATGGTAAATGAATGTTACAAGCGTATCAAAAATTACAAATTTATTGATGGAACATCAGAAAACTTTGAAATGATGAACATCGCGCCGAGTCCCAGGCATTGATTGACGTGTGTGCTGCTGCAGTCCGGTCGTCCTCCCCAGAGAGCGCCGCTTAAATTGCAGTGCACAAACCACTCTATCTTCTTATTTGTTTCATATTACACCCTTTATTTACTTCTTATATCTATTCAATGCTTGATCTAGATGATACCGCTCTGTACAAGGGGCGACTGTAAAGCGGTTGTTTGCTGGAATCGATCAGCGCTCCATGTGGGACAACTATATACTAAGCTTTCCGAAAATGCTGAAGTCATTCCATTTCCTGAATTATCGTAGACATATCTTCTACCGTGAAATAATTTCTTCCTTTCACTTAAATGTTTTGTTATTAGCTAGAGTAAGCTGAAACGAAAAGTTACTCAGGGTACATTGTGACTGTAACATTTCATATCTCTGCTCGCGCAACGGACTACTTTGATGTAAAATGTAGAATCAAAATCACTGACAGGAAACGAAACGGTGGACGGTCACGACGTGTCCCCCGTAACTTTTACCTTCACATACCGTGCACTTTCCGTTACGCAGTGCTGTGGCAGTGTGTTTCAACATCGGTATTATCCTCTACGTTTTCCACTATGCAGTGCTGTGGCAGTGTGTTTCAACATCGGTATTATCCTATACGTTTTCCACTATGCAGTGCTGTGGCAGTGTGTTTCAACATCGGTATTATCCTATATGTTTTCCACTATGCAGTGCTGTGGCAGTGTGTTTCAACATCTGTATTATCCTATACGTTTTGATTTCTGAGCTCGAATTCGACAGAAAACAAAGCCGAGTTAAATATCGACATATTTCAATTATCACAACACAATTGGTTAAGTCTATCTAATGGGAGAGAAGTAATCATGCACAAATAACTACTGTCGCTAGATATGCAACATTGGACGCTTTTGTAAGTAAATAACATTGATCTCAACTATAATTTGCATTAAAATTCTAGTCGAAATTAAATTAACGATTGACTATTCTTTTTTACGTGTCTGCGTATTGCTTGAATAAGATGAAGAGATCGTTCTAAAATCGGTGTGAAACAATTTTTTTTAAAGAAGAAAGACTTACCATTGCGATAGACAAGAATGACTGTTTGCCAGTTCATTTATCCTAAAAAATACTTATTAATCAATAATTATTACTACCTAGTTTTAAACATAACAGCCAGTAGATTAAGTACTATCTGCACTCCTGTGAAATTTACTGGAAGTTGTATTACTTATTTCCGCCGAAAATTTTACAAATATGGTATACACGTTCGATGGAACTCAGATAATGTAACAGTGTCACTTTTTATGTGAGGGGTTTCATCTTTTCGTTCTATTTTTGCTTTTTGTACAAACTCGTCATCGAAACCATCAGTTTTCTTTTCTTTGCTCATTCTTATGAAAACCAACGCATAAATATCTACGTTGCAAGGCGAGTTTTCAAATGACATGTTCGATCGTGCTGTTTGTGCACCAGCAGAGGCTAGCGCTATGCGAGCGGAGTGGTGGACGTCACCTTACACTCTACCAATCTACCTGGAATGATGGTCAGGTATTGGCTATTTCTATGTAGTTAGAGTAATCAGTACAATTTCCCATCTGAGAACACCATTTAAATTTTTCTAGGCTTATTACAATTTAGAACTAACCTCGCCCAACCCTTGAAATCGTCACATTATACCGCAGTTTGAGGCTCATTTAAAGGTACTTTTATGCACCCGTCGCGGCTAGGAAAGAGGTCTTTTATGTCTTTCACTAAAAAAAATCAACTCCTGGTAGCAAATATTTGAGAACTTTTTTTTGCCATGGAAATAATTTATATTTTTGCGTAGAATATACGATATTTACAGCGATAGAGCCACTTGTTTTCCGTTATGTTCGAATTTTACCTGGACCACGACTCAGCAGGCGCTTTTACCGCTCCCTGGTACGGTCAGGAACGAATGGCTTAAAACAGACCCAGATTTAACATCCTTTTAGAACGGATGGGCAATGAATAGTCTACTTTTAACTCAAACCAAGAATGAAGAGGAACTTGGGATAATCTAACTTTAATTATACACCTGTTCGGAATGGTAGTAAATGAAATCGCGAAATGTGCTGGTTTGTGTGCAGAATTTCTTTAGCTCTAGCACAGAAGAATTTCTGTGAGACCCTGCACTTTTCATATGTTAGCAAAAAGTTTCATATCACCTCGTCCCAAGATTCTTATTGCTGACAATATAGTATTATTCCTAACTTTATTGCTTTTGGCTTCATTTTAGCGCTCAGTTTCTAAATTACTTTAAATGTAAAACAGGAAATTCGTTATTCCTACGAAACTTCGCTTTCGCTTTATGCTTTTAGTATATTAATTGCCGATATTATATCGAAGAAAGGCAAATTTAAAATTCATTGACTTTGCCGTATGAGCGAAGTTCTCGCAGTCAATTTTTTTCATTCAGGTACGTCGCAAAAAAAACTAAAAATTTTTTATGGGTTTAATTAACTCAGGGAGAAAAAGTAAAATTTTCTCACGCTGCATTTATTTGGTAATAATTACGTATTTTGCATACACCGAAAACATAGTAGGATGCACTTAACGTTAAATATCGTGGCCGTAGCATGAAAGCCAACTGAAAGCGAGCTCGCGATGCAACGATATCATAGGGTAAGTAATTCTTAACAAAAATTATGCTTCATTTTTTCATCCTGATATCTTCCGACCCGGTCAAAGTGTCTGCCGCAGCTGTTATGTTAGAGCAAGGTGCTTTAATGATTGACATTACATTTCACTTACCATTTCATTTCAATATCTAGGGAAATGACAAATTTCAAATGCGCGTACTTTAACAACTTTACAACTAACTGTGCGTATAGAAAGGTTCTTTAGGTTCTACACATATTAGTTCATTTCGTTTTAATTTTCAAGATATAAGTTTTCTCAAAGACCATCATTCTTATTTTCAAAATATTTAATTTTAGTCATATAACTTTATCGGTCAACATAACTGTGAGCAAATGGAAGGCAGTTGTGTTATTGGGAATGTGACGGGTAAATTTTCCTTTGACTTTTAATCACCCTTCTTACCCTCGTGCGAAGCAGATAAAAAAGAGCTTTATCATAATGTGAGAAAAAACAAATTCAATCAAAATACGTTAAAAAGGCGTCGCTAATGAGTGAGGAAAGAGGAGGGTAAAATTCTAATCACGAATTCCAGCAAAATCGAACTCCACCGATACTGAGCGTACACCGGTTTAAATTAGTTTAAAAATAGGTACCGTTTGTGGAATCTCTCTAACGTTGAGATCGTCAGTGCAAACTACAAAACACTTAAAAACTAATTAAGTTTAGTCTAAAAAAAGAAATTTCATGAGTCAAAGCTAGTCGTAAATTCAGGCAAAGCACTTCCGCTGCCTGCGATTGTGGGGCAGTACCGAGAGAAGTCCTGCTTAGCCGCCTCTACGATGTCTAGACCGACGTCCAAGATGTAACGAATGTTAAAGCTGAAACAACTATCAACACCCTCCCAAATTCTTTTATTGATCTCAGTCCGAATGTGTTCGAGTAGATGGAACAAAAAGTAGTCGTACACTGGTGAAGATGGGCTGTGTACCTGTAAATAAGGCACGACGAAATTATGAGTAAGGGTTTCCATTGCTGAGAGATATCGGTTTCGATAGGTCCGGAGCGTACGTTCCCGTTTGATCGATTGGTGTTGCATGACTTGCATCATCGCCGAAAGCCTGTCGTTTAGGAATTCGTGAATCGCCATTCCAAACTCGTAACTGATTTCGCAAGCTACATTGCATTCTGCAATGGAACTCTGAGCGTCGGATGTAACCGTCTCGTGTTGCTTGTCATTATCGCTTCGTGTCCAGCAACCAAATCTGACAGTCGGTTTTTCTGTTGAGCTTGGTTGGACCTCTGAAAATAAACTTTCTTCCCTCGCTACTTCATCATGGTAAAAATCGAATTGTTTAAATTCATCTTCTGAGGACTTTGAAAAAAATCCTTGCGTTTCTGTTTTGCTCTCGCTAGCACCTGGTGAGGAGGTTTCCTGCATAAATTCAACGTGATCTCGCGTTCTGTTTTCGACCAATTCTCGTGGTTTGTCAATCCATTTTCAATCTGCCATGAAACCGAGCAGAGTTTGTTAGTTTTGCGTTTTTGAATGGTGTCGCACGCGTTTGGTAGTGCTAACTTCGTAAAAGCTTCATTATCCCTGCTATAAATATTGGACTCTCGAGACTTATCTCAGTCTTGGATAGGAGTCGATGTTGCCTGGAGATAACTTCGACTGCACGGTTTTCCTGGAGTTTCTAGAAGTACAGAATGCTCTAAAGTTCTAGAGATAGAAATAAAATTGTTATTAAGGGCTACGAGTGAAGCAGAAGTTGATTCTTGCTTCAATTTTTTTTAATTCATTGACAAATGCTAAGCTCGTTAGATGATCTTCTATGCTCTCAATAAGTTGAAAGTTGTTCTTAGCAGCCAGTTAATACTCGGCAGAAACTTCTCGTTGAACTGATAGATGATGACGGAATTCGTCTCGTACTAGAGTAACGGGTAAAATTCCGACAGCAACATCTGCCTCATTTGCTTCAGGTCTTTTCACCCACAGAGGATTTTGAATGTTCAGGACTAGTCTTTTTATGGAGCCGGAAGAATGCTCACGCGATTTATCATGACTGGGCGATACCCCCGACACTGACGAGGTTTCAGATGACGGAACTTCCATTTTCGAGTGGAGGACGCATATGTTATTTAATTGTCCCTCCACTGGATTTTCACAGACCATATAAGATCGACGTGCAATTGTGCACATCAAATCTAGTTTTATCTTTTCTTGAGCCTCCGAACTTTTAATATCAGACGCAAGGCTTGGATTATTTCTTGACACCAGTAAAGTATTTATTGTCCGCTCTGTGCCTGACCTGTTATTTCTTATTTTAATGGCTGCTAATTTCTCACCCAGCTCATTTTCTTCTTCATGTGCAGATAAGAAGGCTTTCTCTTCCTCTGTTCGGTTATCTTCTGCCATTGGTTGGACTCCGTTGCCCGACTGGAATCTGACTGACGGAACACGAGATTCCTGTGAAATGACTGTGTGGGAATTATGGTCGTGTTGTACGGCCTGGGGTCTGACTGATGCAGTCAGAGGTTCTTCCGATGCAGTTGTGTGGGAATTATGGTCGTGTTGTACGGCCTGGGGTCTGACTGATGGAGTCAGAGCTACTTCCGATGCAGTTGTGGGTGCGTTATGGTCATTATGTATGGATTGTTGTCTGATTGACGGAGTTAGAGATACTTCTGATATAGTTGTGGGTGCTTTTTGGTAGAAGTTTGCTGAGCCAGTTTCTGCGGTGGTTGGTAATCGAGTTATTGAATTTGGATTCCTCACTTCAGCTTCGTCGAGGCTTGTAGAATTGCTGCCTGCGTTGGAATTGAAGCAGAGTAGCACACTGCTGCTGTCGCCCCAACCACTTCCTTCTATGGTTATTGTGGCTTGGCGAACACGAGAAAAAGGGAGACACAAATTTATTCAAACGAACCTATTTAGATTCTATAGCCTGCAATTAACACGGAAATGAGTAAAAAAATTGCATCAGGCAAATTGAGGCATCAACAAAGGATATTTAAATTATAATGAGAAGTTAATATAACGGATAACGCCACGATTCTTGGGTGGAGGCAGCGAAGGTACTGAAAATATGGTTACGTTCAATTCTACACCAGCCTAGTCTATGACATTTACATAGGTGATTAAAATGAGATGCACATATTTGATATGTACATATTTGATATGCATGGTTATTTGTCAACACAATTAGCTTCGGAGTAAGCAAAAGACCTCTGCATACACTCGCTCACATGCAGCTGTGGAGCCACCGCTCACATGCAGCTGCAAAGCCACCGCTCACATGCAGCTGCAGAGCCATCACTCACATGAAGCTGTGGAGCCATCACTCACATGAAGCTGTAGAGACATCGCTCACATGAAGCTGTAAAGATAACGAACAAAAAAGTAAAACCCATTTTGATCAACAACGAACGTCGTTTATATCTGCGTATCAATATTTCAAGTCCACTCGCCACGCCAAAGCCTACTTCAAGTCCACCCGGCCACGCCAAAGCCTACTTCAAGTCCACTTGGCCACGCCAAAGCCTACTTCAAGTCCACTCGGCCACGCCAAAGCCTACTTCAAGTCCACTCGGCTACGCCAAAGCCTACTTCAACTCCACTCGGCCACGCCAAGGTCTACTTCAAGTCCACTCGGCCACGCCAAAGTCTACTTCAAGTCCACTCGGCCACGCCGAAGTCTACTTCAAGTTCATTCCCCCGGTGCCACAATCAGCCGCAGCACTCATTCCTCGCACAGCTTCACGCTCTAAAAACAGAAGATGTCGCCATCATTTAAGTTGAGAGCGTTTTTCTTTACAGTACTATCTAAAACTCTTTAGTAGAGTAGTGACGGCTCCGAATGTGTACTTCATCAATCATTCGTTACTCTTTTCTGAGTAATCTCAAGATGAGTCTGAAGCTCTTACTACTTACTGAGGAGTGTCCACGTGAAATTGATATTACTTAACCATTTCGATGTTTGTCCGTAAGAACGCGGGAGCTATCGGGGGGAAAATGAACATGATGGGGATGAAGAAAAATAATTCTACCCAGCCATTTTATCTAGACAATCTGACACGGTCTGGAGACGAAAGACCCACGCAAATATGTTTCAGGGACCGTCATCTACAGTATTTGATTACTCACTGGAAGTCGCTGTTTGTGGTCTCTTCACACAGTATTTTAAGTTAGGTTGCATGAGATATCACCAGTGGGCACCTTTGAGAAAATAAGATGGGCAAAGCAGATATAGAACTTGAAATGGTGAAATAATATAGATTAGATAACTACTTAGTTTAAAACTCCCCGCCCACTTAAAATTTGATAAAAGAACTAAGAAAAATGACCGTTTAGTATGGACCACAACGTGTGGCGTAAAAAAAATCTTTTGAAAATAGTATATTTTACAAATTTTAAAAGCCGTAAAGTTTCGAAGATCGGACGTCAGAGAATCATTGTGAAGAAAACTTTATTTCGAAGTGTTCCAAACGTTTTTAAGTTCACCTAGCTTTCAAGGACTTTCACAGAGCTCGTTTTTCAAGGCGTTTAATTTTGAAACAGAATGACTAAAGGCAGCAATTAGCATTCATTAATTTTATAATATATTATTTTATTCAAGGGGTGCAACATCGGGCGCCTTGAAAACGAGCTTTGTAAAAGCGCTCAAAAGCTTTGTGAACTTAATCGAGTCGAAGACATCGAAGTACAGTTTTCTTCAAGATTTAAAGCTAGACATTTTCTGAGAACAGTTTCATAAGCTTAATTTTTCTCTATTTATTTTGAAAATGTGACAAGGTTGCTACTGAAATTATAAATTCTGCAGAGAATTAAACAAAATGAAAAAAGTGCTTGCACGTGGAAGTAACTTTTTAAAAATTCCTAAACTGCGTCAAATTTATCGTCATACATTTACGGGCTGTGGCGAACACAGGATGGCGCTCCAGCTCACAGCAGTCGTCCAAGGCGAGAATTGCTTCAGAATATTTTTACTGATCACATTATTGCTCTGAACCGTTCTATTGAGTGGTGCACAGATAACAGGGCTTAACATCTTGATATTTGTTTCTGTAGGAACATCTCAAGAGCAATGTACTTCTCTCAAAAACAAACGATTTTACAGAGAGGTTTGAAAATAAAATTAATTTACTGAAAGTAAATTCAAAATTTGGTTGAAATAGCTATATCAGGAATGCGAAGTAGACTGCAAGGAGGTGTAGACAGAAATAGAGGGCAATGCGAAGTAGAATGCAAGTGTGTAGACAGAAATGGACGGCAATGCGAAGTAGACTGCAAGGAGGTGTAGACAGAAATGGAGGGCAATGCGAAGTAGACTGCAAGTAGGTGTAAGGTGTAGAAAGAAATGGAGGGCATGCCGAAGGGAAACTAACTTCCCACCTCTGAAATTTGAATTGCGTTCTCGAGGAAGGACACGTATAAAACAGTTTTTTAGAAAAGCTTAGCTTTAATGATTTATAAAATAGAATAATTAAAAAAAATTGTTTTGCGCCACCATGGTGTTAACATTCCGGAATAAGAAAATTGTAATTCCCCACGGAAACTCTTTACTTGCTTGGCTGCGAAATTTACAATTTTAGTTGTGCCCTTATTAAATTTTTAATTATATGTAGAAAAAGAAAACATAAAGAACCAGGTTTTCAGAAAACATCTAGCTTTAGTAAATTTCAAAATGTACTAATTTGAAAATTGGTTTCCTTGTTTTCCACAACCTTATGGAGAACGAGGAATCTATGTACGAGGGGCTCCCCCACACAGGGTCTCCCACGCGTAGAAACAGCAAGGTAAGAATGAAGAGGAGGAAAAGACAAAAAAGAGATAGCAAAGAAAATGAAAAATTTTAAGTAGCAAAGTGGGCACGGCATATCAAAACAGTGCCCCCTGTGGCTGCCAATCCCATCACACTATACACAATCATAACTAACCTAATCCTATAGCCTATCCCGTAATTCCTGTTAGGTGTGACAAAATAATCTTAGGAATAGAATTCCTAGAACTACCAAACAGGTCATGTTAGGAACGTCGCTGCCCTTCGGAACGTCACTGCCCTTCGCAACGTCGCTGCCCTTCGGAACGTCGCTGCCCTTCGCAACGTCACTGCCCTTCGCAACGTCGCTGCCCTTCGCAACGTTGCTGCCCTTCGCAACGTCGCTGAACGTTCCCATGCATAACGCCTCGCGCAACAGACAATTATTGGGTTGGGACAGACATGAGATATGGTAATCTTTACAAGAAAAACTATGCGGAATTTTGCGGCAAGTGAAGAATTAATTTAGAGCCTGAGGTTCGGCGGCTATCTCTGACGATCAGATGTCCAGGGTGGGGGCAAATTATCTAACGTATTTGTTGGTTTAATAATAACGATACAGAGGAAATAACAAACGAAAACGATTCTTATCTGACAAAGTGAAACAAGAATACTTCATTTTTCTTTCAATTCTTTCGTCTCGCTTTCACAAAACCAGCAAATGTGTCCGATCATTTCACTGCACCTCGAATCTTCGCCTCAATTACGAAACACTTGTCCTGTGACAGCTTCTTATTCTTCGATGTCTGCCTCGCAGTAAAATTGACCGCTGTATTCTTGCTCACCATGCACTTTTATAACATACCCAGCTTGAAAAGAACTATTGAAACATACGAAGTATTTGTATAGCATGGAATTGGTGCACACAGCGAAATGATTCAAAACCACGTGTTTCGTTAATGACACAAAATGCCAAGATCTACATAATTCCTTTTTTCGACATTTGACGATGCTGTGTCACACCCTCCAACGGAAGACGAGCCTTGACGGCAACTCCAATAGAATGAATTAAGATTGGTTTCGCTTTGAAGGAACTTTCTTATTCCATGGCGGCACTTTTGAAATGGTTAGCTACCGTTCATCTTCGCTTTCACGTATGTAATGAGATTGATGACAACTTGAAAATTCACTTTTGAATTTAGATGCATTGCCTATATTTCACAAAAAAATTCCGAGAACTTTAGTTTTGGAATATAGTTAATGTATCTAATTGGATTATGGTACACAAAAGACGTCCTGGGAACTTTTGCTGTGGAATGCAATCAATGCATCTAATTTGAGAACATTCCACACAAGAAGTTCCAGGAATTTCCATTATAGAATATAATCAAAATATTCAATTTGAAGAATTTAATTCGCTTACGTTCTTCTGTTACCAGTCATTGGTCTCCCTTCGCCGCCTCTGTATGTTTTTGAAAACATCTCCCGACGGGTCTGTCTGTCTGTTTTTGTCTCTATGTTTGTCTATCTTTGCCTCTTTGCTAGCCTATCTTTTTGTCTCTGTGTTTGTCGGTTTATCTGCCAGTCTGCCTGTGAGTTAGTTTGTTTGTTTGTCTGTTGTTCGGTCCGTTTGATTGTGTGAGTGTATGTCTGTCTGTCTGCCCGCCTGTCTGTCTGCACGAAACTGTCAGTCTGCTCATCTATATCAGTCCGTCCGTCTGTCTGTCTGACCGTCAATCCACCCGCCCTTCTGCTCATCTGTCTGTAAAATATGTCGACGCAGAATGAGCAAATATGTCGTAACTATGATACACGGATGTCCCGTTAAACTAGTACACGGATGTCCCGTTAAATACAATAATTTATGCTCTACTTGTCAATTTCCTTCTATAAAGATAATGTGTTCAAGTGTTCAAGTAAGTTATATGAGAATGAACCAAAAATTACGATTCGAAATCTAAAACTGCTTGTGTGTTTTGTCCAAAGTTTCTGTATTCTAAACGTTTTCAACGGGCGACAATGATTCGATGGAACGCCATATTTGACTTACGGAAGCATCGTCACAGACCTCCACAGCAAGGGGGCAGAAAAACACAGATCTAGTTTTTTCTTTAATTTTTGTTTCTGGTGAATAACATATTTAATATGGGATTTTTCTACATCCTAGAGGGGGAAAAATAAGCTAAAATAAACGAAAAACTGATAAACTATGTTTCATACATTCGATTATGTAAAATCTCTTAGGGCAGTAGTGCATGTATATTTTCAAAATTTGGAAGTTACTCAATGAATTAGAGGCGTACATTTTTAGTATAAGAAAATCATTCGGAATATTTTCTATAATTTTGTGTTTGCTGCAACCTTATGGAGAACGAGGAATCTATGTACGAGACTGTAAGTCTCTCATTTTTTCACAATAAGTAAACTTTTTCGGATTCGTGAAACCTCAGTTAATTGCTGGATTACCTAATTATACGAGACCTCTTCTCCACCTGTATCCATCCCTCCTGTGTTCAGAGAAGCCGTTACTCATCAAAATTTATGGCGGCATTGGTGAGTGGAGGGAAATAACGGACCGATCACGGATTAATGCTCAAATTTAACCTTGAAAATACGCCCTATCAAAAGTAAAATAATACACAAAGTGAACTTCAAATATAAGTCGAATCAAATACGAAATGATACGTAAAATTTCAACGGCAAAATACGCCGAATCAAAAGTAAAATAATACACAAAAGTGAACTTCAACAATACGACAAATCAATTATGAAATGATACGTAAAATTTCAACGGTAAAATACGCCGGATCAAAAATAAAATAATACACAAAAGTGAACTTCAACATTACGACAAATCAAACACGAAATGATACGTAAAATTTCAACGATAAAATACGCCGGATCAAAAGTAAAATAATACACAAAAGTGAACTTCAACAATACCACAAATCAAACACGAAATGATACGTAAAATTTCAACGGTAAAATACGGCGGATCAAAAGTAAAATAATACACAAAAGTGAACTTCAACAATACGACAAATCAATTATGAAATGATACGTAAGATTTCAACGGTAAAATACGCCGGATTAGAAATTTTCAGAGCGGCCTCGTGCTGGACACAGCGCGTGCATGTTCCGGGGTCTCAATTTAATGTGCCCATTAAGGACTGAAACTGATTCAAATCTTGGCAATGAATGTATATTAATGAGGCTATCAATTGCACACTGTGATATATATATGATGAGAAAAATTATTTAGATAAGTTAGGTCATACATATCTTATCATTGCTGAATCCTGAATTATGCATATAAAATTGTAAATGATGTTGTTAACCTTGAATATTCGTTCTAAATTTTCAGTGGAGCTACTGTGCATTTTCATATGGATGTGTGTATGCACTTTTACATGCGTTTTCCAACTAAAACGTTTATTATCATTTTCCATTAATAAGGCATCACATGGTATTATACGTTAATATAATTATTAGCACCTACACTTAGAATCAACTCTTGAAGTGCAGGGCTACATTTCCTACCTACATTGGTAGTACATTAGTGTGACGAAATTTATATTACTTGGGGACCGTGAAGCTTCTCAGCTGTCTCGCTCCGGCCATCGTGGTGTCGTGACCTGGGAGTGCCAGCCTGATCCTGCACCCCTTGGAATTTATTGCTCTCACCGCGTTGGAATTTATTGATGAGAGTGTAGGTGAGAGATATTGAACTCTACGTTCATACAGCTAAAACTACATTTCTAATCACTACGTCACCAAGAATACGCAATAATTGACAGTACTGTATGGAAAAATTGTTACACAAAGAAAAAAAACAATGTGTACAATTGAAATAAAGCATCTACAATTGAAGTTGATGTAAATGATGAAATCAGGTCTTATGTGTGTTATGTTGTTATCGTACGTGAATATAGTATGTTTGCATACATGAAAAAAACACAATAGAGTTTCTGTTCCGATTCCTTTATATCTGTTTTTGATGTTATCTTCACTCTAAAAAATGACGTCATACGGGCGTTTCAAATCAGTTGTATTTTCGTGGTACAATCTGATTTTATCTTGGACTTCCTATTGACGGAGAGCCTCGTCTGTAGAATTGCAGCAGACTAAATGCACTCTGAAAACGCTCAAGTTTTTCTGAACGATGGACACCAGCTCCGTCCGAGACCGACAGTGTCTAGCGAGACTTGGTTTGAAGAGGTGATGTCGCTGCTCTCAGTCCATTCTGTGGTGCGGGCATGCTAGGGCAAAAATCGATCATCCTACGTGGCACTTCTACCTAAAACATGGTTCGGATAAATATGAGGTAAATCTGGAGAGACATTTTCTGACTATCATATTGATAATTATGTTTCAGGGCTTCTCATATGACACTGTCTTGAAAAGAATTCTTGGTTACTGCACAGCTAATGCAGATGAGTTGACACCTGTCAGGCAGATGTTGATAACGCTATGACATTGTTTACGTGTGGGCATCGGAACCCTTTTGTCGTACGTGTTGCAATAATTGTGAAATGAATTCCATTTCACTCTTTCTTGAATTATTGAATTTCCTTTTCCTCGGTGTCAGTGCGTGGGCTCAAGACATACGTTGCTGTCAGATATACTAATTTCGATGTAAAATAAAAAGCTTAGCAACGTTAAAATTTTCGGAAAAGAAAATGTATCGTAAAATTCACCCTACACGTAGCGATGATACCAGTAGATTTATGCATCTTAGGTGCAATGAACACAGTGAGGGACTGTGTTCGTAGTGTTTAAAACAAGGAGTGTAGTTATGAAACGGCGGAATAAAAAAGAAAAAGAAAGCTGTAGGTCATTTTCAATGGTGCACGCGAAGTAGATCTAGCAGTGCGGTAAATATATGTAAGCATGAACTATTTTTTGTTTGTGTACTGCTGAAGCGTACTCGCTCGCTATCAGAGCGCGTTTACAAGGGACAAGCGACGTCAAGTTTAGGACTTTTTAAATGTGCTAATCCGTCACTAGGCTACGTCGTCAGAATGAAAGAATTCATTTCCTTAGCTAGTTAGACCTCGCAGTAGAGTAGTCGAAGCGACGTACTTTGTTCTCCTTATAGAGGAAAATAGGGGACGTCCACGGTTGTAGATCATTAAAAATGGAAAGCTTCAGCTGGACTTACTTTTTATTGCCCGAGCATTCGCACGCTTCTGCAGGGCGCGTTGGTGTGAAAAATGATTCGAGAGACCTTCTTGGCCGTACAAAAGAATCTTTTGCGAGGAGTTTTGTATTATTCAAATTTGTATTATGACCTGTTTGAGTGACGTGTTAGTAAATTAAAGAATTTTCTTACGAGGTTCTAAAAAATACTGATGCTAAGACACTCTCTACTGAACTTACTTTCTGGTGTCACCATGTACATAACACGTGGGAAGCCAGCAGACACATTTCGGTCGCGTACACAGCTGAGACAGGTGAACGCGTCGCTCGAACCCTTCATGTCTGTGGAATACGAGAGGGTGCCGCGTGCCCAGCAGGCCCAGCAGGCCCAGCAATGCCCAGCAATGCCCAGCAATGCCCAGCAATGCCCTCAGGAACAAGTTCGACGCATTTAAAAAGGCCTCCCTCCCTCCCTCTCCCAGAGTAGGGAGATGCGATGTATTCAATTGAGGGCAACGATTGTGTTATTATTGATGTTTTCCGAATCTTAACCTACATTGTGACCCTGTGTACGTAGGTGACACCAGAAAGTAAGTTCAGTAGAAGTATTCCTTGAGAACCTCGTCAGAAAATTCTGTGATTTACTAACACGTCACTCAAACAGGTCACGATATAAATTTTAATCTTCCAAAAGTCCTCGCAAAAGATTCTCTTGTAAGGCCAAGAAGGTTCCTGGAATCATTTTGCACATCAGTATATGAAAAAGCCATCAATAGATGCATATATTTTCCAGACATGTATAAGCCACTAGTTGATGATTTGCTAAGAAACTCACCTATTTGATGTCTCAAATGAACTCGTTACTTTCCATTAACGAATTATGTGTTCATTTAAAAATTACTTTTCGCTCGTGAATGTATGATTTCCCCTCTAATTTTGTCTGCAAAATCCTCCCTCTATTTTTCAAAAAATTCCCTTAAAAAAATTTCTCTCAAAATTGTGATAATCCGTAGCACTGATACGCGCGTACACCTTATGTGTCCGACGTTTTCACGACTCGTTCCCCTGCAAACATACTCTATCGCAGAGGGCGGAAGCTCGGCCAATAAAAAGCCACGTCTAGCTGAAGCTCTTCATTTCTACTCACGTTATCTTTGTTACAGACTGACATTAAATGACGACACTTATTCTTCGCAAACTTTTACAAAATTGTTTTTGAAGAATTACGTACGCTTGAGCAATATTTGTTTTGCTCATTCTGATCGGCAGGTAATAAGCGCGAATTTTTCGGCAGGTGTTACTATGGTGATCTGATAGTGCGTGTTGTGCATGGAGAAATATTAACTTATTCTATTGAAAGGAAGCGTATTAACATTAAAGACTAACGTGTAGTGATGAAAGAAGGCGTATTAGAATGAAAGACTAACGTATTGTGATAAAAGGAAGCGTATTAGAATGGAAGACTAACATGTGATGAAAGAAAGCGTATTAGAATAGAAGACTAACATATTTTGATGAAAGAAAGCGTATTAGAATGGAAGACTAACATGTTGTGATGAAAGAAAGCGTATTAGAATGGAAGACTAACATGTTTTGATGAAAGAAAGCGTATTAGAAGGGAAGACTAACAATTTGCAATAAAAGACTAAGATATTGTGACGATGGATTCGGGTGTATGGGGCATAAATTTCTTCACTCATTATAAGTATATTGGAGTATTATTTGTTTTTCTGGTGAAACGTGAAAATTTCACTAACACCATTCATCTAAATGAAATTCCTCCAAACTTATGCGTAGTTGTAGAGTCCCCTTACTTATTAGAGATACATTTTCAGAAACATATATCTCGGCTACACACTTTCATTACATTAAATGAGTTTATTTCTCATTTCGCTTTTCCCTCATTTACTCGCTTATTGAAGTCAGTAGAGTACAGCCTGTCATAAAGGCGCTGGTATCGTGATGACGTCACTCAGGTCACGCATCAGGAACTGCAAGCTGCTGCAAAACTCGGGCCACGGCGAGTGAGCGTCAATGACGTGTGATTATTATTTTCCTTGCTGAAAGTTTACGATCTTACATTCATCGCTCGTCATCTTTACCTTTTCGCTGCGCGGGACTGATCTCATCAGTCCCCCATCACGCATCACTGGTGAGTATTTTCGATGACTGAGGAGATCAGTCCTACGCAGCGAAAGACTTAATTAATAAAAGGCGTTCCATGGGAGGCGGGCGAAGACGTCAGTGGCTCGACCGTCTGTTTTTTGCGTCCCCTTGTGCTTTCTTTATCTTTTGAGCTGGTCGATGACGCGTTATCGCTTCGTCTACACGGCCGAGTTGTTCTTTGAAATGAAATGGTGAAACGAACGTGTGCTAGCCAACCTTTCAGCGGCAATTACTCAAACCCTGATACGACGCCTCACCTGCCTGGCCCAGAGCGCCCCACGCGCAGACCTGTGGCTGGGACGCGCCCTTGCAATGCTTCGGTTTAATTGTTCTCTTTAAATGTCCGCGTATCCGCGGGGGGGTGTGCAGGTGTAGCTTCTCTAACGCACTGCCGGTTGCTGGGGGACCAGCTCATCATGCATGTACTCTCTGTACTATGCATGCACTCATAGACTACGTGTAGAGAGTACATGTATCTTTTGCATGTATTCTATACACATATGGCCTCTAAAATCTACATAGGTACACCAATTTAAAGAACCAATTCTACATACATGTATACTCTCTGGCCCTCATTGCTTAGCCTGCTTGTAATAATGACTTCTAGTCATGTGATGATGGACATTGATAAGACACATGCATGTCTGATCTCCTAGTGCCGTTGTGTGGCTATTTCTACAGGTTGTCTCAGAACTTGTGCTAGCTTCTTCCTCGCGTCTCTGCTCCATATCTGCCATGACGTGAGTATCTGCACCCGCTTCGTTGTGTTTTGTTGCTGGTGTGATGTTTCTGCACACGCTTCGTTGTGTTTTGTTGCTGGTGTGAGATGTTTCTGCACACGCTTTAGTGTGCTTTGTTGCTGGTGTGAGATGTTTCTGCACCCGCTTCGTTGTGTTTTGTTGCTGGTGTGAGATGTTTCTGCACCCGCTTTGTTGTGTTTTGTTTCTGGGGAGATGTTTCTGCACCCGCTTCGTTGTGTTTTGCTACTGGTGAAATGTTTCTATACCCGCTTTATTATGTTTTGTTCTTGGTGAAATGTTTCTGCTCCCGCTTTAGTGTGCTTTGTTGCTGGTGTGATGTTTCTACACTCGCTTTTTTATGTTTTGTTACTAGTGTGGTTTTCTGCACCCGCTCTAGTGTGTTTTGGTGCTGGTGTGATGTTTCTGCACCTATTGCATTGTGCAGTTAGGGTTAGAATCTCTTTTCACGCTTTGCTTTTAGAATGATCTTTCGTTTTACCTTTACGACGGTGCGTGATTTTTTACCGCATTGAAAATTTGCAGCTAGATTAGAAATAAAATTCTCAGTGTGCTTGTACGACTCGTTCTGCTTTTACTGCTCAGTGCTCGTTTTAGAGAAGAATTCGTTAGCGTAGACTACAGCAAGGTACGCTCTTTTTTGTTGTCATGCGCGGTTTGTTTTCGTTTTTTCTACCTGTTCATAACGGCGAACTTCAAGTACCGATTCATGCGTGTGTGTTTTTTCTAAATTCTCCTGTGCTCGTGATTCTCAAAGTTCATTTCGCGTGATGATAGACGCTAGGACCTGCAATATTTATGTTCACGACTTCGTTTTCTAATTATTATTGAATTTTCGAGTTGAAAAACGATCAAAATCTTGTTCTGGGCTCCGTTCCGCGTGCCCCTGGCGTCTGCGTGGTCACGTTAGTCAAGAAATAGTTTAGCCCGCATTCGACATCGCGCTCAAGTGTCATGTCAAGTATTATAATGCATGTAAAACCCCATATGTTCTTCTTCAACCTGATGCCTTGGATATCTTGGAAGTAGTTGGGGCACTCCGCTCCAGTCACTCTGGTCTACCAAATTTTTATAAATAATGTTTTCACGCTTCCTTTCCCTATGGAAGCACTCCCCTTGGCGTATAGAACGCGGAACCTTCTGACTAGGAGGCAAGCACGCTACCACTCGCGCTATGGAACCACTAATTGGAATAACGTTTGTTCTCTCGTTTCAATTCTCTCTCTTTCTCTCTCTCTAACTGTGGAAAAGTTCATCAGTGAATATTTTGCCACTGCCTCCGCCTGGAAAAAGGCGTACGTCAAATCCCCCAGCCTAGTGCAGTCGTTCCCTATGTAGAGCAATACACCAGTTCATGCAAACAACCGCTCGATCTTCTCATTTGCGTCTTACAGTACGAGTTATTTACTTCTTACAACACAAACATGTACCGTGCTATTTGATGTTCGTTCTACTCGATACTGTTGTATGGAGAGGACGACTAAACAGCGGTCGGTTGCTGTGACCTGGCTAGCACTCCTAAGGAGAGATTCGAGTGCATTCTAGCGTAGACTCGAGTGTAATTTTCGAAAAAGTTTTTTGTGTTTTCGAAAAAGCGTACAATCATTTATCCCCCAAGAATAATTACTTTGAAGATTCCATACAACTCTTCAATGCATAACAAACTCAACGTTGTACTCAGTACTCAGCTGTCGTTGCAAATGACATTTTTATCGCGTCTATCCACAATCTAATTACATGCATCATTCAAGTATTTACCTCGAGTTAATTTCACGTCTGTCTCATACTATCAAAGACGCCTGTACCTCATGATGGTCCGGTTAGTACTCGCCGTTTGTCCAGCGTCTGCAGGTCTTCCAAATGAACTCATGTCTTCACTGCTATTCGTTATACATATGCTGTATTGTACTTATACTTGGTATGTACTTGGAGATGTTTCGGCCGTCACGCCGAGGCCACA